>CM021732.1:4684117-4788223 GCA_011075105.1 Heteronetta atricapilla | reverse complement strand
CCCCCCCCGCCATGCTTTTAGGCCCCCCTGCCGTGCTTTAGGGCCCCGTGGCTGGCCCTTGGTGCTTTCTTTATAAAGCAGCCTGCAGAGGTTTCCTCATCCAGCAGGGTCATGTGATGACTTCCCTGTAGAAATGACTTTGTGTTGGATTTTGGGGGGATAATTGACCTTTTTTATAATCGCTTATTTACCCGATTTGATTAGGACTCGTAATTTCTTTACACGCTGATCGTTCTTAAACATCTTAAACGCGGCCGTGCCCCGTGAGCTGGGGCTGCACACCTTTCTCCTTCCACCTCCTTGGCACGTGAAGCTATTATCTTGAGCTTCCTCCTTACCCGAGAAGGATTTGCTCGTCCTTTTATTTCGTAAGCGACCCTCGATCTCGGCGCCCCGTGCTGCGTGTACCTGGGATTTCCCCAAACCTCCGCGTGTGGGTTCCCCACCGGGCTCCTTTGGGTGGCCGAATCCGTGGTCTTCTCCTCGGCTGCACGCCCGGCTACGTGTGTGTCCCATGTGCCGGTGGATTTGTGCGTGTTTCCCCATTAAATGAGTGGATTTACGGCCCTCTAATTACACCGGCGCTTCGCTGAGGTGTTATTATGAATCATTGTGCAGCGTAATGCCCTGCCGGGGGAGGTCCTTGTAAAGAAAATGATGATCCCTAGGACCAGCTGATGCATTTCTTGTAAAACCCGGCGTCTTGGACGCTGCTGTTTGCCCCGTTGGTCCCGGTGCCCCCCTTCTTTGTGTTGGTGGGACGAGCAGAAGTGTGTGGGGGTGCTGGGGAGAGGTGTGTGGGTGAACACGTCGAGCTGGGGCCGGGGGTATTTAACATACAAGCTCACAGCAGTATCTCGCCGAGGTGCTTGCACAAGAGCTCAGGGCTGAAGGCCGATAGGCTGAGACGTTCCCGTACAGTGGACCCCATCTGCCAGCCCCTGGAGAAGCGGAGAAGAGGCTTTAATTAAACCAGAGGGACTCTTAACCTCTGGAGAGGAAGGCGAGCAGCCCGTCTTCTTCCTGCAGCAGCGCCTGATGCAATAAGCTGCCGTGATCCAGGGGTGGATCCCTCTCTGCCTTACTGGTCCGTGGGACAAAGCTGCAGCGAAATTTGCCACATCGAGTGCTGCTGTGCACTCCTCCTCTGGGCTGGGCTCGGAGCTTTAATTAGATCGAGTCCTGTCAGCAAGCATAATTGCTTGCTTCGGTTCTGTTGTTTTTGTTTTTTTTTTTCCTTTTTCCCTTTCTTCTTGCCTACGTCTGAGTGCTCTTTCGCTCAGGGACCCGGACAAAGAGTTGCTGTGCGCTGCCCCTGGATGCTCAGCCGCGAGCAGGGTGACGGCTCTGAGTCAGCAGCAGCTGCCTCGCTGCTTTTTCCACTGCCGACCCCCCCCCCCCCTTAGCGCAACAAAGGCGATTCGGACTTAATACTTTAAAAGAGAAAAAAAAAAAAAGAAGAAAACCAGATCGATCCCTCCCTCTGCCACGTTACCCAGGAGCGGCAGTTGGAGCCCGCAGCTGAACTCTCACGTTTTGGTGGGACCGGTTAACAGGAAGGAAACGTGCAGGTCGTGCTCCACGGGGCTGGGGGAGCCCGGCAGGTCTCTTACATTTCTCTTGCTTCCTCGTGGGTGTGCTTTAATGCCCTCTTTTCTTCTGTTTATTAATAAAATCAGCCTTTGAACCCCCTCTGTCTTTGAAGCACATGAAAGGACCCTTTCTGATCTGATTGCTGTGGGTTCTCTTCAGGTGCCTGTGATACTCAGGGTAGAAAAGCAGCGACTGTAGGAGAAGGCAGGTGGAGTGCAAATGTTGCAGTCTCGTTTTTCTTTCCACTTCCTGGAGAAGCACAAGGCACCCCATCCTTAGACAATCCCACTTGAGGAGGCGTCGATGTCTCTGTGCTTCTCCTCCTGGGGCTGTTCCTTCTCACAATTCAAGGGGCACCTTGGTTTTGGCCGGAGAAGAGCGGACAGAAAGGAAGGCTGTGAATTAATTCCTCACCAGGAGCAAGCTGGGTTTTGCTGCTCTGAAATACTTGGGATTGATTTTTTTTTTACCCCGTTCTTTTCCAAAGCTGCTGGTTTTAATAGCAGTAGTATTCACAGATTGTGCAGCGTCTTCCCTGCTTAGATGTCAGGCTAAAAAGGTCTGTATTCAGCGAGACCTACAGATTTGTGTACTTGGTGATTTTGACCAGATTTGGCAGAGGAGGTCTAAAGTTAAAATTTGGAAGGTGGAGTGAAGGGGGCAGAAAGAAGAGAGGCCTTATAATGGGAGAGAGCGAGCACAAAGCCTGTAGTAACCACCTGGGAATCCACTTGGTAACCCTTAAAGACAGAAAATTAGGGTTTGTGGAAGTCTGTTGTGAAGTGGTGAACAGAGAAGGGTATTTGCACACTGAGATATAATAACAGATAAGGGATTTAATAATATTCTGGGGGAGATGGCATTAATTTTTCACTAATGATGCCCAGTTTTGCTAACTCCCCAAGGCGTTTCTTACTTGAACTGATTGACTTAAGCCTCTTGAGACCCGTGAAGAGTTGGGAGGCAGCACAACCCCCTCCTTCTGGCTTGCCAGAGGAGCTGAAAGAAGGAGAGTGGTTATCGGTGGTATTTCAAGAAAGAATCCACATTTTCTGCTTTGTCACTTTCTTCTAGGGAGAACTGGTAAGGAAGCTGAAGGAAGAGAAAGCTCCCCAGGTGGATATAGACAAAGCTGTAGCAGAGCTCAAAGCTCGGAAGAGGATCCTAGAAGCGAAGGTGAGTCTGGAAATTAAATCTGAGATCTGCAGTGTTGCCTGAAAAGCCTTGATATTAATACGCTTTTACAGTATTTATAGATAGATAGAGTGTAGAGTGTTTGAATTCACTTCTGAAATAGTTTGCAAGGGTGATCTTTCCAGCTAGCACCAGCAAACTCCTGAAGCATGAAAGCTCTCAGGTCGGAAGCTTCACCTAAAGCTGCTCGGGTCTTGCTAAATTACTTCCTTGCTTTGGTGCTGCTTCAGAAAGAAAGAATAAATAAGCACAGCACTGCTTGGGGCTGCCTTACTGTGAGAGTGTGGGTATCCGAATTGAAACCCCCTGACCCCATTTGTCCTGGGTGATGTGGGGTGAAGAGTTAGTGCTCCTTGGGTCTGGCAACGTGGCTGGCTGGCATGCCTTTAACCCGAGCAAGGCGATGCCATTTTCACTTAGTATTCAGCCCAGAACCGTGCCTTGAAACCATTGTGTGAAACCCGTTCGTGCGGCTAGGCCTTTTTGCAACAAAGGGTCGTGGAATATCTTCCCTGTTCTGCCTCTCGGCCCTCGGCAACCGGACACAGAACAGCGAGGAGGCGGGTCAGGAATCTCGGGAGCCCTTTGAGCCCCACCTTTCCGTGGGGAGAGTGCCTGTGGGATGCAGCGGAGCGGCGTGCTTGCCGCTTACACAATACGTGTGGGCTGTGTTGCTGTCAGCACACCAATGACCTTGCACACGCAGCGTGTTCCCTTGTCAGTGCAGCACCCAAAGATAGGCGCTGGCTTTTGACGGTGTTGCCAGCAGCGCATCGCGGTCGCTTGCAACTTTTGCAGGAGGCAGCAGTGTGAATGCTCGTTAGCTTTAGCAGCTGCCGGTGCAATTTCCAAGCCCAGTGATTCCTACTCAAAGAGAGCAGAATGACTCCGAATTCGATGGCTTGAAAAGGACAGAGTAGTGTTTAAGTTCCTTGGCTTTATATTCTCAAACCGTATCTTTTAGAAAGTCAGTAGATGATTCAACTCCCATACAGTTTCTTGACGGCTACCACAGGCACTTTTCTACCTTCTATTTATGAATACAGTTTGAAGCCAGATAGAAAAGACTTCCTTTGCCTTCTGCACCATTTTATTCACCTTTTTATTCACCATTCTCTCTGGGTTCTGTACCTGCTGCAACTCCTCTTGTACTGCTGCCCGTTTCTCCCTGCCAGTTCAAAACTGGACTTGTCCCTGTTGTTCTTCTGTCCATCTCTGGGCAAAAGCCACCTTTTCTGTTAAGAAATGCTGGCGATTGTGAAATGTGATTCTGCTCTTTAAGCTGAGTGTCCAGTGGATTCTCTTGCCATGCTCTGAAAGCACTGTTGTGGTGTTTGCTCTCCTCTGTGCCCTGTCTTTCCCTTGCTCTCCTGCAGAATCACACCTGGGCTTCTGCTAATGGGAGCAGCAGAGCTTCGGCGGTCTTAATAGCAGATGGTGGCTATTTGTATGTGTCTCTAGGTGCTTTAAAAAAAAATACTGGTCATACGACATGTATTTAAACCAGAATCCTGTTCAAAAAGATGGTGCTAGAGGATCCAAATTCATTTAGCGAACTTCTTGGCTTAATTCTGTTCTAATTATCAAAACGTCTGTGTTGAAGAAAATCATTTGGTTCTGTTGACGTCTCTATTGGGGTTGGTTGCAAAAATCCAGATCAGGTCAACTGTTCCTAAGCCATCAATTTAAGAGAACAACTGTTTATGACCCTAATTATTTTTGTCAGAGATGTACCAACAATAAAACAATGTGTTTTTTTGTGTTAAAACACCATCCTTCTTGAGATAAGCCAGTAGATGTTTCTATGTGATTGCCTAATGTAGGATTTCAAGTAAAGTAGTGTATCTGCTGTAAAACATTTTAGTAGAATTCAGTTGGGGCATTTAGACACTCTGTGACTATAAAATTTATTGCTTTTATTTGTAAAAGTCTACATTTTGGGAACAGATATTCTTTGTGCAAGTGGCTAAACACACACCTTTGGCAAAGCACAGGAATGATGCCGCTTATACTTTCTGCAGTCAAAATTCTTTCGTGTGAGGAATGTTTTAATAAAAGCTTCATCCATGCCACAGGTTAAACGCTCGTAGTCTAAGCTAGTCATTTTAGGCTCTCCTTATAGTCAGGAGAGAGAAATAGTTTGGAAGAATTGCTTTGGAAGTTGCTGTTTCCATTGATTGTAAAAGAGAGCTGAAGGTGGCTAGCTTGGCCTTAGTTATCTGAAAGTCAGGGCAGATGAGCCCACCTCAAGTGTCTAAAATGCTGCGTTCAGACAATCGCATTCATCTCAGCATCCACTTCTCTTTGGAAAATGAGCGTGTTGGCAGGATACTTTTGCTTCAAAATTGTCTTCACAGACTTTTGACTCTTGATGGTGAATGGAAAGGATTTGTCCTGTCGGAAACTGGAGCTGCTAACTGCTTTTGGTTTGCTTCAATTACAGGAGCTGGCCTTGCAGCCCAAAGATGACATCGTGGACAGAGTTAAAATGGAGGACACCCTGAAAAGGAGGTTTTTCTATGATCAAGCCTTCTCTATTTATGGAGGTGTGGATTTAAAGAAATTTAAATTTAAATCCCTTCAGGTTAATGTTCTGGTCTTTTTAGCTATCTGAAGCGCTGTACTCTTGGGATATCATCTTAATGCAACTTGAAAGATCTTTTTTTTTTTTTTTTTTGCCTTTAAACTTTCTCCTGCTTGAGTCTGTTAGCCTTTCCAAAAGGTTTCCTCTCCCTAAAGTCTTGGAGGGGAGCCTCATAGTTTCTCTTTGGTTTTCTGAGTGCAAATGAGTGGATGTTAGGCTGCGGGTTTTGAGCATTACACTGTAGAAGGCAGTTGCTTTGCAGAGGAGTAGGGTGTTTGTCATTTAAGGGGGTGAACAGTTTATTTCCTCACAACCATTTTTTGAGCTTTTTTTGGCAAGATAATGCTTAAAACTAACTTGAACTTTAGAGCCTGTTACCTTAATGAACTTTATCAATGAACTTTATTGGGCAGGTGAACAAATGTGGCTGTTAAACCTCTTCAAATAGCTGATTTGAGGCAGCTCAAGGTCAGCACAGTGCCAGTATGGTTACTGCTCTTTCATTTTAAGTAAAATAAATACTTGGGGTTGTTTATTGGCTTTTTCTTTGTTTCAGTTTTTACCTAAACTGGTGATTGGCAGACATATCTTATTGCTGAAATAACACCTTGTTTTGGAACACGGTTAGGACCTCTTTTGTGTTCAGTTTGCCCCCAACAAAACCTTCTGCAAGATATAATCTGTTGGTGAAGGGAGTTTGGCTGTTATAGCTGTCAATGTATCTGTTTCACCTTCTACCCCTACCTGGTACCCCAGTGCACCCCACAACTGAACTGTACTTAATAAGGAATGGTTCTGTCTACCTAGGTGCTGCACAGAGTTTACTTTCAGACTTTGTCCTGAGACTTTATGTAAAAAGCACCTCACAGTGAGCCCAGGGTCCTTATTCTGCTTAGCACAGAGCAGTTCATGCTCACGAAATGACCTCAGACTCAAACAAACCAATGGGATCACTGAGAAGGGAGGACTTTTCCTCCAAATAATGCAGCTTCATGCCATCTTGCACCTACCACTCTATTTTCCTTTCTCTCCTTGCAGGTGTCAGCGGGCTGTATGACTTCGGGCCTGTTGGATGTGCTTTGAAGAACAACATCATCCAGGCATGGAGACAGCACTTTATACAGGAGGAGCAGATCCTGGAGATTGACTGCACCATGCTCACGCCAGAGCCAGTTTTGAAGTAAATGCGGATATTTCTTGCTACAGCGTGTCATTTGTGGTTGTAGCTGCTTTTTACAGTCTTCTGTAAAATTGCCTGCAGGGATCTTGAGACTGGGTCACCCAATTTCATCCCCTGCTGTAGTGCAAAATAATTAGGTACCAGTGCACAGGTCAGTGAGAGAAGGTGTTGTTCCATAAACCTGGGGGAGCAGTGGGACCCATCTGCCTGAGAGCCTAATGTCTTAATGTCTCCTAGCAGTCCCCTTAGGTAAGAAATCACCATTATCCTTTTTTCTAACAGGTCATGAAGATGAGAAAAAGGATGATGTGCCCATCCTAAAACTGGGACAGCTGGGCCATGGCTTAGAACAGCAGCTTGTATGCTGGACCATCCTTCCATTCTCTGCGGGGGGATGGCAACAGGCAGTGTGTTTATGGAGCTCTGAATAGAAATGGTGCTTCTTTAGCCTTCTTTTTATCCAAAGCCCAGGTGGAGGGTCTGTCTTCAAGGGCAAGAGTGTAATTCAGGCTCTGGACCCTTTCACCTCCACGTTTCTGCTAAGACTACCAACAGGTTTGCTAAATATCTCAGGAGCTTTTGGAATGAGTCAGAGCTGAGGCAATAGCATTACTTTTTGTGGGTCACAGCATGAATGTTAGGAGCATGAATGTGGGTCACTGGTGTAAAATAGTGGAAATCTGTTTACCTGAACCTCTGAGGACCCCTCACAACTGCCTGTGTCTTGCCTCAATCACAGCGTGGTTTCTAAAGGTAGCTAAGTGTCATCTCACTTACCCACTTTAAGATTTAGCTGTATTGGTACTTTCTCACAGTCGAATCATCTGTCGGATGGTACTGCTTAATGGAGATCTATAACCTGAAGCAAAAGTGAGCCTGCAGCTTGGGCACATGGTTTGCAGGGCTTCTCTTCGGTGATGGCCACTGCACTGGGCTTGCACCCTACCCAGCGCTGTCCAGTGGCAGCTTTCATATTCCTGTTCTGTTTGTTGTCTGTTCTAGGACTTCTGGCCACGTAGACAAGTTTGCTGACTTCATGGTGAAAGATGTGAAAAATGGGGAGTGTTTTCGTGCTGATCATCTCTTAAAAGGTTGGTTTTCATTTCAAGGCAGGTGGGTTTGGGATTTCTTGCAGTGATGTAATGTGGGAAAAGATCTTTTTTAAAGGATGGCCAGTTGGTGTATCCAGTCATTCACAGTTGTGTTTGTAGTTCATTATTCATAACCTGTTTGCCCATACCAGAGATCCCCTCAGTTCTCAGTCCCACACAAATGTTGTGTTAGTGTTTTTAAATGAGTTATGGGATCTCTACCAAAAATATAGTTGGGGTCCTTTTTACAAAATCTTGCGTCTTCAGGCCATCAAATGTTACTGTGTTGTCTAAGCTGAGGATTCCCTTATAAAAAAATTTCTATTCTCTGCCATGTTCTGGACTTCTTTTGTGTTTCAGTTCCTTTTAATTCAGAACTGGGAGATTAATGAAGATAGGAGGGGACAGAGCATGTTTTCCCTATACAGGGGTTTGTTACAGGGCAGCTGCTGACCCTATACCCTATAACTCAGCCAGCTTTTGGGAATGCTAAGTAGACTTTAGGCATTTCTTAGGTTTGCAAAGTCCTCACTTTTTTTTTTAACCTGATTATTGATTTAAATTTGTTTAAAGAAGAAAAAGAAATCACATGAAGGAATCTTTGAAGTAAAAAACTTCTTTTAAAATATTTTCATGTACAGCTCTATTGCGAAAGGAAGGATTCTTCTGCTCTGGGTTTAAATGGGTTGTGCTGCCTAGTTTTCTAGCCTTTTTCTTAGAAGTTAGGTGTGTGGAACAATCTATATCAGCCTTAAACTGTTTTTGTTTAAGTTTGCATCTTCTTTTTACTGGGGGGAAAAGAACAAATACAGAAGAAGCCCATCCAGCCTCTGCCCACTTTGCACACTGAACGGGCTCACAAACAAGAGTGTCCCTGCTCTCTTCTGCAGCCCATCGGAGAACATCCACCTGCTGTTAGTGCCACTAAAAAGGCAAATTATTTTCCTCAAATGGCAGTGGGAAGTCTTGGCCTCGCTGTTTACCTTTGTATCTCATGGAGGATGTTGTGCTTTAACATGGAATGTGGCCTAACCCTACCGTACCAAGTCAGTGTGTGCCTCCAAGTGCATTTGGATAAAATTGGCCTTGCTGGCTTGGGATCAGATATGACTTTTAATTTTCAGGCTGCATAGAAGGAAAATAAGGAGAAAGCAGTTACAAAGCCGTTGCTTGGGTTTACAGGAATCGGGATCAGGAATACGCTAGAGAAGGACCTGTTATTTTCCCTGTTGCACATTGGTACAGTAAATTGGTGCTGCTTCTGTGCTGTAGATCAGCATTGCCCTGGTGATGTGAGTGGAATTAACCTGATGGACGCCAGCAGGACAACTGGTGGGCGTATGCTTATGCTCACGCTGAAGGATCCTCCTGTACTGTCTACCTTTAGACTAGGGTCGGTGTTAGGGTGGCAAAATAAACTCAATGTGTACTTTTCTTGCTCACAGCTCATCTGCAAAAGCTTATGTCTGACAAGAAGTGCACAGCAGAGAAAAAGGCAGAAATGGAAAATGTTATCACACAGGTAGGTGGCTGCGTGAGGAGGTGACTGCTTTAGGGATGCCTGTGCCACAGGGGAAATGCAGTACACAGTAGCAGCTTCCTCTCTGCCTCTCTAAGTCTGTACCTCAGAGGTGCGTGTAGGAGTGTACGTGCTCCTACATAGTGGGAACTTGCTGGCTAATCACATCTCCCTTCTTCTGCACCGGAGAGTTACTGCTGGTGTCTCTTGAATGCGGAATCGTTAGGCTGAAGCTCTATCCTTGGAGTTAGTCTGCTCTGCACTCTATGCTCTGTAAAAAGCCTGTTCCTTCTGAATCTCCCTTTTACCTTTGAAGCCTCAGCGCAGAATTGTGATGCAAAGAAACAAGAGACAGATGAGAAGTTTTGGCAGGGTTTTCCCGAACCACCTCAGCACTGAATTGGTGTGGTTCAAGACTTTGAAGCACTTGAGATTTGTTCCTCTGTGTCCAAGACCCTGCAGAAATTTTTTTCTTTTTACTGTGAAAATAGCTGGGGCTCCAGGCTGGTGTTCCGAGCAGCTGTACAAGCATTTGCCTCTAGATTTTTTTTTAAACTTTGTTTTTGATATTCTCATGACATGTTCTCAAGACTTCTAGGATAACTGCTTCCAGAGCCATGCATAATAGAGTGGATGTTTCCTTCCAGAAGGAGCAACTTTTTTTTTCTCCAGTGCATTGCATCACTGAATAGCTGTCATTAGCTTTGTCACACTGCAGCTCTCAACCTTGACTATCCTTCAGGGGAATCCTTCTATTACTTTTTTTTATCCCCGTCTTGAGGCTTCTCTGATACATGAAGGATTGTGGCAAAATTAGATATAGCTCATTTGTTTATAAGCTTGAGTGTTAAATCATTATTATAATGTGCAGTATAGGTCCTTTATGGTACATAATTTATAGGAACTACATTTAAATGTGCATTTACAAAATGCTAGTCCTTACAAGCTCAGAACAATGCTACAATTTGCAGGTCTTGTGCAGGTAGATTACAGCTTTCTCGTGCTCCCACTGTTTTTTTTCCTCATCCTTCAGCAAAAAGTAGGGTTCTGGAAGGGGCTGACATTATCTCACAAGTGAAAGCATCAATCTGTTACCAAGTTGTTTTTAAAGCAAATGAAGATTATTTTACCAAGAAGTCCTGTGCTACAGATTTGCTCTATTTGACTAAAATGCAGAGCAGCTCTAAAAGGGGGTATCGAATGCATGGCTTGAATATGGTGTTTCATACAGCAGAAGGAAGAGAAGTGAATGCAGACAAAGCACTGCAGAGATTTTAGCTTTTTTTTTCTCCCTCACTGCTGTATTTTTTTCTTCTCAATACACTGCTCCCCATGTTTTAGCTGAAACTGCATACGAAGCCACCGGTGGGTGTTGATGTAGTCCTGATGACTTTTCTTCTGCTTTACACCCACTCTTACCCTTAATGCTTGCGTTTCTGTATAGACTTTTATGGAATGGCTGAGTTGTGGACCAACATTACTAAAATGGGTTTGCAGCTTCCTGAGATACACTTCTGTTGTTGTTTCAAACAACAACTTAGCTTGCTTAAAAAATTAGGCTAAAAAGGAATATTTTGGGCAGCTGCTTCAGAGCTGTGGATCAGGCTCAGTAAAAGATGAAGAGGACATAATTAATTCCCGTTACCTTGTCTGCTAATTAAAATATTTCTCCTTTTGTTTTGATATTAGTTGGACAACTACGGCCAGCAAGAGCTTGCGGATCTCTTTGTGAACTACAACGTGAAGTCACCTATCACTGGGAATGACCTTTCCCCTCCTGTTTCTTTCAATCTGATGTTCAAGACCTCCATTGGGCCTGGAGGAAACATGCCTGGGTCAGTACCAATCACATTCTGCTCCCCCTTCTTCCTAGATCACTTAGGATTAACACCGAGGTCTCAATAGGACTGAAGTACCCAATTTCCTCTTGAGTAGCTCACTTCAGTCTGTCTTCTCTGGCAGTTTAGCGTTTGTGTTACCCTTGGCACTAGGAACACAGTCATAAAAACACTTGAAGCAGCCAGACTATGCGGGTCACAGCTGTACCCTTGCTGCTTGGCGTCGTGTTTTCCAAGAAGCCAGTTAACGTTGGGTCCACAACTGTCAGTGACCTGGTGTCTGTAGAGAAACTGTTTGTGCCTTGCTCAGGATGAAGTTGCTTAGTGGGGTGAGGTAACATCGTTGACTAGGTGTTTTCAGATTTTGTGGGAATGTAGAGGCTTTTTATCTTCAGTGGGGATATCCAAAAGTAAAACTGAAACCCCTCTTGGAAAGCAGAGATGCGCTACTGGTGTATGCCTTGTGATAGGAGATCAAGGATAGGTGTCATGTGCTTCCCAGTGCAGTACGTGGGATGGTTTCTGTAGGTGTTACTACCTTCGTGCTGTCAGATCACTGTAAGGGTTGTAAGGGCCTGACATTGAAACCACTTCACAGGTTGTGTAATAGCAGAGCTGCAGTCGTGGTTTGCCTACAAAATCCACGTTTGTAAGCAGCCTGGCTCTGCCCAGACCCACGTAGGGCAGGCAAGGAGAAAACACTCCTTCTGACCTCTGTGATGCTGCTGGCCGGTGTATTTGATAAAAATATATGTTTCAACAGCAGCCAAGCCATCCACTTTGCTTTTAAGCATGCCTGTGGGGTTCTGTGTTTGGGCTGCAGCTGATGCTTGCTTGTCTCCCCTCAGCCTGTTGCTTCAGTGTTTTGTGTCTGTAGTTAAAAGACTCGAGACAAAAAAAAGTACCTTCGTGTTTTGAAGTATTTTTTTTTTTCTTTTCTCACTGCTTTCCCCACCCATTTGTCATGGTGATTTTATTTTTCTTCTCTCCCCTCTGCCCCATCTCCTTTCAGCTACCTGAGGCCAGAAACTGCGCAGGGAATATTCCTCAACTTCAAACGTCTTCTGGAGTTTAACCAAGGCAAACTCCCTTTTGCTGCAGCCCAGATTGGAAACTCCTTCAGAAATGAGATCTCGCCCCGCTCCGGCCTTATCAGAGTGAGGTACTGCAAATTTCCCCTTTCAGCAGGGGGTATCCTGGCACAGGTAGCACCTCCCTTTTGTTCTGGTGCTGATACGAAGATTTATTATTTCACTTCCGTGCTTTATCCCAGAGTGCTCCTGATAAGGTGCCCAGTCAGTCTCAGGGTTCATGGGCAAAGAACTCATTTAGTTAAGGTTTTAACTAACGATTTCTAAGCCTGGCTGGTGAGAAGCAGGATTTGTGAAATAGCTGCTCTATTAGAAACGCCTTGATTAAACTTAGTTCTAATAGCAAAATTTGGTTTCCACCGTGAACTAAACAAATCGTTAGAGGTAGCTGCGTTCTCTACAAGGTGTGCAGCTTTGTTTAATTACATCATACTGTTTACTTTAAGGCTAAAATCTCGAATCAAAATGTGATTGACCTTGCAGTAGTGTTTCCTTGTTTCACTTCTGCAGCTTATTACAGAGAGGAAGTGAGAGGATGACCTGACTCAAGACGTGTGTTTGTGTCCCAGCATCAGTCAAGCCAGAAAGCTCAGGGTTATATTACTGAGAATTACTTTCAAAGCTTTCCAGCTCAGGGTGAAAGTGATCACTGCACTTCTTTCAGGGTAATGGCTGTATCTTAATTAAATTATTCTGAACAGATGCCTGTCTAATTTGGAACAAGAGCTCCCGTGCAGTTAGTGTGGTTCTGCTGTACAAACAGGCAGTGTGTATTGCAAACTTGGTAACTGATTAATACAGTGCCATAAATGTCGCTGAGTGGCAGTGCCATCATTAGCACTAAGGGAACTGTTTGGAAATCTCTCAGTCCTCCTGTTCTCTCACGCATCTGGAAATGAGCAACTTTTGTTAAGGAAATACATTTCCAGTCAAAAATAAATTACACCCTTGTGGCACATTTATAGGAGACTGTGTTATTATGCTATCATAGCAAATTACATCCTGATGCCTGTGATTTAAAGTTAGTGATTACACAGAGGTGTTTTTAAACGTTCTCAATAACAATTCGATGTGAACTGATTTCAAGCAAGAAGGCGAAATCAATATATGAGTATAGAGGTATTAGAGACAAGCTCCTCAAACAAAATGTACACCATTGCTGAATGTGGCAGTATAATTATTTTCAAGAAGTTATCCTCTCACCTGTTTAGGTGCCTCTGATATGAGTTAAGACTGCTGAATTAGTCAGTGGATTATTTGTCTTTGACCCTACAGGAAACCTGTACTTCTAACGTGGGCATCATGATAGCCTGGAAATACTACAACAATCTTTGGGGAGAATTTCCAACAGTGGTAGTCTCTGCTTTGAATCACAGTGTTGATAAACATGGCCTGGATATCTCACAATGAGTTTATGAGGAGTTTTTTTTAGGAATTTGAAAACGAAGGCAGTGTCAAGTCTGGTTCATGTGTTACCTGTTTCCTTGGCTCTGGGTTTGCTGATGTTTTTAAATACTGACTTAATTGTGAGAGGCAAAAGCACAGTCACTTATTAGAGGGGTTGTGGCTGACGCACAGAACATTGAATTTAAGTGGTTGTTGATGTCTCCATTAGGGAATTCACCATGGCAGAAATTGAGCACTTTGTGGATCCCAGTGAGAAAAGTCATCCCAAGTTTCAGAACGTGGCAGATCTTAACATCCTCCTGTATTCTTCCAAGGCCCAGGTCAGCGGGCAGTCCGCCCATATAATGCGGCTGGGAGATGCTGTCCAACAGGTAACGCTACTCGTGTGAGCATGTGGAGCTTGCTCTCTTGAATACTCTTCTGGAGGCTAAATTACAAACTGTTTTGTTGGTGCCAGCTGGGGTTTGCTCCCTGATTTAAGATTCAGTTCTTTTGGGTGAATCAGTGTGACCGTGATCCAGACATGGCCCTTGTTACCACAGTGTTTGGGTTGGAAGGGACCATAAAGCCCATCCAGTTCCAACCCCCTGCCATGGGCAGGGACACCTTCCTCCAGATCAGGTCACTCAAAGCCCCGTGCAGCTTGGCCCTAACCACTTCTGGGCATAGGTTATCAGAGATAAAAAGCTGCAGGTAGTGCTGGGATAGTGGTAGGTATCTCTCAGCTAATGGGAGAGGAATATGGAGTGCTAATATTTGCCAAAAGCTGTTTGTGGAGGTGTGATAAATCATGGTTTTGCTTCCCTGCATATTAATGTCCGTGCGTATTTTCTTCCTGCTTCCTCTCCTTCCAGGGTGTGATCAATAACTCCGTTCTTGGTTACTTCATCGGCAGAATCTACCTCTTCCTTACAAAGGTCGGTGTTTCCCCAGACAAGCTGCGCTTCCGACAGCATATGGAGAATGAGATGGCTCATTATGCCTGTGACTGCTGGGACGCGGAGTCCAAAACATCCTATGTAAGTGGCCAATAACACTCCCTGTCACACCTGCAGGAGGAGGCTCCGATGTGCTGCTTGTTTTTTAAAGCTAGAGCTGATGAGTCTGATGTTTCTGTCCTGCGTTGGTATGTACACACTGTTGGAATTATTCTCAATTGAGGAGGACTTCACGGGAGAGGTCAGCTCCCCACAGAGTCTCTGAACCGTTTGGGCTCCTTTGCTGGAGTCTGAAGGCACCTGTGGACTTTGTGCAGGTTGAATTTCATCTGGAATGAAAGGAAAACAAATTGGCCAAAATTGTAACCCCCCCCCCACCCAGTAACAGTGGTGGGTAAGAACTTATTTCAGTGGAGGCGTTATTCCAAGACAGATTCCCCCCTGCTAGAAAGCTTTCTCTTCCTTTTCCACTTCCAAGCTGTGAGAGTTCAGTCCTGCCAACTCAGGCAGCTGGTGCTGAGAGAAAAATTTCCAAAGAATATTTATCTTCCAGTTGAGTCACCAAGAGCTCTTCAGTTCAGGTCTTGTTAGAAGCTTTATTTTTCTCTTATCTTCTTGGCTGGATTTTGAAGAATTGTTTTTTTTTTTTTTTTTTTTTTTTTTAGGTGAATCAGCAGTAAGTAGCTAGGGGCCAGACTTAAACTCTTTTTAGATTCTTTTGCTGAGCTTTCAGCCTTCTCAGTGTCAGCCAAAGTGTATCACTTGAAATGATAGTTTCAAAAGAAATACTTTGGAAGGCATAGTAAGTAGACTATCAATTATGAGTAGAGGAAGTTATTCCTGTCTTCAAGAGTACAGAATCTATTTTCCTGACTTGAATCAGGAAAAAAAAGATACTTCCCTATACATTAAGGAAAAAAAAATGAATTAAGTGTTCTTCCCAGTTAGCCTTTCCAAAGAGTTTAGGATATGTGCAGATTCCTGAAAATACCTACAGAACTCTGTGTGATCTAATTCCAGTAAAGGGTTGAAAGAAGGGGTTCTGCTGAGGTCTGTAGGGTTAGCCCGTGATGTGATTTCTGATGTGAGTAGACCCCATCCATGGTCTCTGCCAGGATAGCCAAACTGAGATCGTGCTAGCCCGCAGGTGTCCACAAAGGGCATGGGGTCAAGGCATCAGATGGTTCAGGCAGCTTTATTTGTGAGCAGGAAGAACCTCCTGCAACCTAGGGGTGAGTAGGTTGGTGGTTGAAATTAGTGTTTTTTTGTCTGTGGGTTGTTTCCCCCTCTTCCCTTCTTTTAAGGAGCCAAGACAGGCTTCTCACTCGAGCAATACTTCATTAGAGCCAGTTAGAGAAATAGCAGCTGGTAAAATTATACCAAAATTAAGATGAAGAGAAAAAAATCCAGCAGCTTGGATGAGTGGTTTGTCATCACGGAGAAAAGCCCCGTAGGAATGAGTGAAGGATTGGCTTCCTCTGAGTATAGATAGCTGTCTGCCATGTATTCACAGCTTCTCTTCCCAGCCAGCTGCTTGGGAGCCAGCCTAAAACTGCCTGGACATACGTGGTCCGCATCATGTAAGATTAGTGAACTTGGCGAGCCTTGTCCTGGATCAGTGCAGCACTCACAGAGCGGTATGTCTTAACAGCCCAACCCTGAGGTGAGGGCAGCAGTCCCAGGAACAGGACAAAACCTCCTTGTGAGCTAGATGCAGATTTTGTTCTGTCACTCAACCATGACCAAAAATGTTTATACTGAATTCCAGTACTCAGCAGTAAGTTAACTCCTCTGGGTAGTTTTAAAACCATTCTTATAAAGTTATGTTTTATGTTACCTGAGAAATACCTGTAGTACCCTGTCGGTTATTTGTGTAAAAATTCCCCAGGGTGTTCTGGAACAGAATGGTTTTTGAGCATATTCACAGGTGTTCACATACCTTTCCTGACACCCTGCAACCTGGAAAACCACAAACAGGTTCTGTATGCCTGTCTGTCCGTGCTGTTGTGCCGGTGAATGGCAAGCAGCTGATGCACCTTTACTTGTACAAGATTGTAATTCAGAGGACTGTAATTCAGCTGGTGGTTGCATTTGCTGCATGTGTTGGGAGACTTCATCAATTCTGTGCCCATGAATGGTGTTTTCAGATTTCTACTTGCCATCCGTGCTGACGTGCTGAAAGAATTACTTCCCTTACACGTCATTTGTGTCTTAGTAGCTCATAAACCAGAGTTTTTGGCCGTTCTAATGTGGCTGGCTGCTTGCTGTCTATTCCGTGCTTGTGGGCTGGTAAAACCTTGGAGGCATGAGGTCTTCGTGTGCCTGTAGTATGGGAGCGATAGGCCTCTGTGCTCTGGCCCCAGCCCCAAGCTGTTGGCACAGTGCTGTGTTCTGCCAAGTCATGTGGAAAACCTGGCCCTGAGCACAGACGCTGGTTAGATAGCTGATCATTTCCTCTGGAAACAAATGGAGTCATTCAAACGAAGGAGCAACTGGTGAGCGAGGGCTGCTTATTGTGATAGAGCTAATTATGTAGAAAAAACAATCATGGAAGCAGGGGGGGGCTTAAGAGCAAGTAAACATAATTTTGACGGTTAAGTGGACAAAGAAGTATGTTGGTGAAAGCTTCTGCTTTTGTTTTTTCAGGGCTGGATTGAGATTGTTGGCTGTGCTGATCGTTCCTGCTATGACCTCTCCTGCCATGCCCGTGCCACCAAAGTTCCTCTTGTAGCTGAGAAGCTTCTCAAAGAACCTATATCCTTTTGGAATAAACCAGAATCTCTTGAAGAGAAAGTCATTCAACAGTGAGATGTCTTGGAGAGCTGTGCAGCTCTTTTTAAATTTAGATCTGTAAATTTGACAGGGAACAGATTTAGCAGTTACAGATCAACATGGCTTGGGAAGTAAACTGCAGAGAACTGAGTGTGGGGGTGATTTTAATCTGGTAGGCAAAGGTGATTTACTATCTTTTTTTTTTTTTCCCTGAGCTTACTCTGGGCTCTGTTTTGACCATGGAACATGGTTTAACTATGAATTTGAAGTTACTGTACTGGGTTACGCCATATCATTCCTTGGTTCTGTTGCTAGTTATACTTTAAAAGGTTAAATTCTTTAAAGATCTATGATCTTCTGCCTTTCAATGCTTTTTTTTCCCCTTTCCTCTCTTGGAGGGAAGTTTCTTAGTCCAATAACATGCTCTTTCTGTTGTGTAGCAGCTAGCTTTGACACAGCAAAAGCACCAGGCCCTGCTTTCTGTGATCTCAGACTCCTTAACTGCATTGTACAAAACAGTCAACATCGTTCAGTTTGAGGCAAATAAGGGAGCCATTGGCAAAGCTTATAAGAAGGATGCAAAAGTGGTGCTGGAGTTCCTGTCCATGTGTGATGAGTGTTACATCACCGAGAGGGAGCAGCTGCTGAATGACAAAGGGTGAGCTGGCTGTGTGTGGGGTGCCCTTTGACACATCCCATGTGGGTTCCTGAAGTGCTGCGGGATTAATGTGAGCTGCCTGCCACCAGCTTCCTTGTGGGAACAGGCTGGGTGGATCATCTGAGATGATTTGGTGCTGTCTCTCCCACCAAATTATCGCTGGTCATCCATCAACATATCTCAGGATGCACACAACCCTGTAGCCGTGGCATTTAAATATGTTTGCATGGGAATGAACTTCGGCCTTCGGTGGGATTGTCCCATAAAAGAGAGACACCTCAGAGAAACGGGGGATGTTTACTTCCTTCCCTAGTCCAGTTTCAGAATTGACTGGGGCTAGCAGATAGTTTTATAGGTAAACAGTTGGGAGAGTGATGGAACTAAAGGATTAGTTAAATGAGAACCAGAGCTTTGGTATGAGGGTTCTCCAGTGTTTAGTGATACGCTTTAGCACTTGTTATGGTCTTTCATTGGGTCACCAATTTGTATATCTCTCCTCAACCTGCCTACCTGTATTCCTAACATAGGCAGAAAGAGAAAGCATATGCAGAAATAGAAATCTCAACATTTGTCAAATTTGGCTGAAGCAGGGCCCCAGCTGTGTATGTCACGGGATGGCTAATGGTGCCATAATAAAAATAAACTTCATTTCCTGCTTGAAAAGGTGCAAGGTATAGGAAGAACGAATATGTTCTACAATGATTGCATTTTTTCAACTTTGTTTAAACAGTTTTTAATGTTTTTTCCCTGATGTACAAAAAAACAACCACTAACAACAAAACCCCCACACAAACGAACAATAAAAACCCAAATCAGTAAAGCTCAAAACGAGGAGAGAAACTATTGCAGGATATGGGGGTTGTACGCGGGTCGGAGCCAAAAAGTGAACCTGGGTGATCTAGAGTCCCACTGAAATGATTCAATGACTTAAAATGATTAAATCATTAAAAATGAATAAAAAGCCATTTAAAATGATTTAATGGGTAGGTTGGAATGGGTAGGGGGCTGCGAGTCGTGACTGTATTCATGTTCAGCATCCCACTGTGGCTGCTCTCAGAGTGAAGCCTTTATAAGCTCCAGCCCATTTGGCATTGGGTCCAAGTGCAAGTGATTAGCACACGCTTTTCCTAAACACACTTTTATTAGAGTAATCCTAACGCTTCAGCGAGGAGGGTGGCATAGCTCAGTACAGCCTAGGGCATCCTCAGCAAGTCATGTGTGCCAGTGGCGAGTCAAGTAAAGGAGCAAGAGAAAAGTTAGAGGACTGTAATATCAAAACCTTTAGAAATATGCAACAAAAAAAGGCCACAAAACTGTGTTGCCATGTTTATGCTCCCCTTTGTTTGGTGTCTGAAGATGTAGGGTACCTTCTGGCACAACTCAGTGTGAATGAGAAGTCCGTGCGTCTGCAGCAAGTGCCTGTTCCTTGTGCTTTCTTTTTTTCCTTTTGCTTTTTATGCTTTGTTCAGAGATTCTTCCGCTTCCTAATTGAGTTAGCTTCAGGCTGTTAACCACAACTAAGTTCACTGTGATTATGAGAATGGTTGCTTTTAATTTATAAGTAGTAATTTTATTATTAACATAAATTTCTTTTAATGGCTACACCATATTTCTTTGATCTCTGGGACTTGGTCTCTGGGATCGTCCCTCTCCAAAGGTCAACCAACTGATGTAATCAAGGAAATAAAACCTGTTTGTTTATTGGTGTAACTTTTAAATGATTCTTTTTTTTTTTTTTTTCCTTTGCAGGGAATTTACTGTTGAAACTGAAGGGAAAACTTTTACGTTAACAAAGGACATGGTTACTGTGAAGAGATTTCAGAAAACATTACATGGTGAGCTTTTATTTTTGTTCTTTGGCCACCCAAGGTGAGAGGCAGTGCGGGAAACGCTTGGAATATGGGCTTTATTAGTTCCATTTTCCTGTTAGTGTTTGGAAGAAAAGCCAAATGTTTCTTTCTTGAAAGTTGGAAATCTTTTGAACAGCAGTGGGGCTGCTCAGTAACCTGTGTAATAGACTTGGGGCTGCTTATTGTATTCCTGCTGCGTCTTTTGGGGTTTGTAAGGCGGTGCTGAGAACCAGCTGCTGCAGTAATGGAGGAGCTGGGGAGGGCACACCAGCTTTGGGAGTTCCTCAGAGAAGTCTTGACTTCCCAGCCAGCTCTGTAAGCGCCTCACCTAAGGTTATTTGAGAAGTCTTTGACAGAGCTGGAGCCTGAGGTGAATTTTTACCCAGCTCATAATGTAACCACTGGATCGTCTTGCCCTCGGCTGGGAGCACGATGTGTGCTCCTAGGAAGGAGTACAGCAGCTCGCAGCGTGTACAGACTGTATTTATTCTTGCAGCTACTGAGACATCCAGGTGTCTTTTAGCCTGCAAACACTGGTGCTGTGCCAAGCTTTGCCTCGTCGTAACTTCAAAGAGTTGTAACTGTTAGGGACTGTAGTACTGCTAGGGCCCAGCACGTGGAACCGCAGTGGCTGGTTTTACTTTAAATTTCAACGTTTTGGCAGTTCGGCTGCTGTCTGCAGCAGGAGGCAAAGCTTATGGTTTCCCTGCCTCTTAGCTGTTTGCATCCAGAGATCTGTGACTCTGATTTAGACCTGCAAAGTGAGGTGGAACAGACCTTGCAGCAGAAACAGCAGATGTGGGCTCAGCCTGTTGCTCTGACAGAGCTGGTCCTCACCTGTTTCACTGCTTTGCTCTCCATTTTTCAGTGGATTTTTTTTTTTTTTGACTGACCAGCGTTTGAAAAATGGTTAGTTAGTGCACAAATCAAATGAGATCACCCTTTTGGAAGGTGAAGTCCCACTTGGGATTAGGTGCTTAATTGAGGAAGGTCAGTTCTGTAGGCATACAGTGTGCGGAGCTGCAGTTTGGTTCCACCCTTGATTTTCTAAAGCAGACGGTGCATGTAGTCGTTTCTTCTCCAGTTGCTATATCTGATCTTTTTCTAAAAAGCTGCCCTGTCTGAGCAGTGCAGCTGCCCACTGAGCTCCTTTCATGCTCAGAAGGGAGAAGGAGCAAAAAGCCTCTCTGACAGATGTGTGGTGAGGACAGGGAAGAAGGACAGGCATATAATAAAGTACCGCAGCACATCACATCTGAGAATTCTTTGCAAACACCAAGTAGTTAATCCTCGTTCTCCCCTCCCTCCCTTTGACACTCTGTTGGAGAGATGGAGAACAGGGAGCAGAACATAGAAGCAAGCAGCTGAACAAGTAAGGAATGCAGAAGAATTGGAGTTGGATCTGAAGCTCCGTGCTTCTCTGCTCAGGCTGCTGGTTCCTGAAGCTGTGCTGGAACAGTAAACTGAAGTGGACCAGAGCTTAAGCTTTACCCTGCCATCATCCAGGCTGTTTAATTGTTAGCATGTCCTCTGGCACAGTTTTGGTCCATGCCATAGAGCAGTCTCCTGGACATAGTTTGGGGCCTGGCATTGGGCGAGGACCGTTCAGAGAGGGCCTTGCTGTCGTGAATTGGAAGAAGTTTTATCTGTGTGGATGTGAGCTGTGCTGTTTGCTCTCAGGGCCAGGGAAGGGGCCCTGACTTGTTATTTACAGCCTAAATACGTTCTGTACGTGGGTGAAGTCCATTTTTTTTTCATTCAGGTATGTGTATTTAGAGCGGGAATGTTTAACCTTTTATTTCCATACACTCAGCTACGCATAGTCAGAACTTCTGAGCAGAAAGGCAGCTGCAGTAAACACTTCTTTTGTATAAATTCTTTCATGATGATGTGCGTTCTTTTGTATTGCAGTGGAAGAAATCATCCCAAATGTAATCGAACCCTCATTTGGTATTGGGAGGATCATGTACACTGTGTTTGAACACACGTTCCGCATTCGGGAAGGAGACGAGCAGAGAACGGTGAGCTTTCCTGCTGCTGGGCCTCAGCTTAACGCCAGCTGCAGGCATTTGCCTTCCCGTAACATCCAGGGGAAGGGCTAAAATAAGACTGCATAATGCACAGAGGAGATGAGGAAAACCCAAGTGGGCTGTTGAATCACTGTTTTTGCCAGCGTACGTGTCATACACATGCACCAAGAGCGTTTTGGGGCTGTGTGTGTGAGGCTCTCGCTGTAGTACTGGCAAGGGGGTGAGGAATTCTTCTTTCTTGATTCATGCTTGGTTGGCACTGGCCCATCACTTAGAGAAAGGCACCTCCTCAGTGTTTTTATTTCCTCTCTCTTTGCTGCTTTTCCTGGAATCGTACTTCTGTGCAGCAGACTTGTTTCCTCGGTCCTCCCTGAAGTGCAGCCTTCTGTAATCCTCAATTCAGGAGCTCAGAGTGAGGCCACAGATGACTCTGAATCACAGACTGCTCATCAGGTCTAGGATATTGGACTGTACCTTCTCTGCTTTCTAGTACCTCTTTACTTTCTATGAAGCCTGGGCTGCTCTATGTCTAGTTCACATTACAATCCACAAGACCTGTAAGGGTACAGAAGGGACAGGAAATACTTTTTTCCCCTTTTGACACCTTTATTTATTTGCATCTGAGGGTATCTGTAGAAGGTTCTGGGAACCTTTTTGCTGCACATATTCCCTGTGTAGGCTGAGCCACAGTGGGAATTAAACAAGGAGTGAAATGATTGGAAAAATCTCCTCCCCTTAGACTGCACGTAAGACTAAATACCATGGAAAGATTCCTATCCTTCATTTTCCTGTAATTCAAATGGGGATCACTTTCTTCAAGGAGAGCTCTTGTAGACCTCTCTTCTGGTAGGAGGGAAGAGTTGGATGCCAGGAGGGAAGCACAGCTGGAGGAACTCAGTCTTTCTCCAGGTGTGTGAGGTGTTGCTGCTGGAACCCCGAATGCTAACAGCTTGCAGGAGGACAGCTGCTCCCCTGAAGAGCCACCCTGCCTCCCACCTCAGTCAGAGCCTATTCTTAGCTTCTAAGAATCTGGTCTAACACTTAAACCCGTATTTATTTGTGCTTTTTCTATTTTTCCTCAGTTCTTCAGCTTTCCAGCTGTTGTAGCACCGTTCAAGTGCTCTGTTCTTCCTCTAAGCCAGAATCAGGAATTCATGCCATTTGTCAAGGAATTATGTAAGTGAAAACAGAACTGGGGGTTCAATGGTGATGTGCACTGGGAAGAGAGGTTTATTCCTCAGATCCGGGGAGAAAAAAATAGCAGTGGGATCCTGTGGCTCTCACAGGTGCAAAGGGAGAGTCGTTGGACTAAAATGGTTGGGATCAGCGTTGGGTGTCTGTTAGACTTTCCAGTCTAGTCTCAAGAAGTGAACTCCCTGCCCTTCCATGTGTTGGTTTACACTGTAAAAATCATTTATTTTGTTTCCTATTGTGTCAAAAAGAAACTTCCCACTGCCTGGACAAAGCCTTCAGAAGCAGGGCTTCATGTATTATATTTTTTTGAACCAAATTATTTTCTTGGCTATGGTTGGCCAGCTAATTTTTGAATCAATCCTAGATCTGCCGAGTCTGGGAGCATTCTATCACAATTGCCACTCGTACCATCCAAAAGTGAGTCCCTGAAGGACAGGAGCACAGGCTGCCTGTCAGACAGTGCCTTTTGCTGGCTGCATCAGGCCCTGTGTGGGACCTCGCCTCCTCGTGCCAAGCGTGCCCCTGCACATGTGTAGGGCTGGCACGTTCCTGAGCTAAAGCAAAGCTGTGGGGCTGTGATGACAAGCTGAAGTCAGTGACTTTTCTGTTTGTGTTGCCCTTCGGGTGAGGGCCAGGTGATGCTGTGTGAGTAGCAGTGTACTTGTGGGGTGGGTTTGAGTTTGTAGTGTCGGCGGGGCCTGGAACATTGAATCTCCTATCAAAATAAAAAATGAGAATCTGTGATGCTGCTTGAGACCAGCACACACGGTGCCTCGCTCCGGGCAGTGCCGTGAAGATGTGGGAAGCCTCTGCTAGGAACACGTTGCCTGCTGAGTATGTAACGAGTCCTGGTTATTTGTTTCCCCTTCTCTGCTTTTTGCAGCTGAAGCACTCACCAGGAACGGCATCTCCCACAAGGTGGATGATTCCTCCGGGTCCATCGGCCGGCGCTACGCCAGGACCGACGAGGTTGGCGTGGCCTTCGGGATCACGATCGACTTCGACACCGTTAACCGGACGCCTCACACGGCCACCCTGAGAGACCGGGACTCGATGCGCCAGATCCGAGCCGAGGTAAGGGCAGGCGGTTTGGTTTGCTGCTGACTGAGCCAGGTCTGTTCCCTGTGGGACAGGGGAGAGCTTTAGCTGCTGTATCTGATCCCGCAACATTTCTGGTCTACGTGGGAGCCGGCTCCAACTCTTGGAGGTCATTTTAGCTGTTCCGAGAAATCCCCAGGGAAGAAATGCTGGTCAAAAAGAAGCTGCAGGCCCTGATGCTAACGTCAGGAGAGGCGTTTGTTTCCCTGGGATGCGGAGGTGGTGTTCTTCCATGAAAGCCATGCTTCAGGCTGATTGCGTTGCTCTTTAGAGTGCCTCTTTCTGAGCAGGGGCTGCTGAGAAAATGTGTTTACTTGTTTTTTTGAGGGCAGGGCTTCTCCGAATCTACAGGCACCAGAGCAGGAGAATCGTGCCTGCTGCAGTCTGTCTGACAGAGCACAACAGGAGCACAGTTCCTCAAAGCTTGCCTCCTACCAGTGTTGCCTGTGAAGCTGGTGAAGCATTGCCCTAAAACATTGCCCCTGCTCTAAGCACGCTCTGCTAGGATGGATTGGACCAGGGAATCTCTATAGTGGCTTCGTTACCTTGGAGCAAAACCTACTCAGAGCTGTGGTCGTGCAGTCTCGGTGCCTCTTTTGTGCCTTTCCCTCCCTGGCTCCTACCAGGAGCATAGTTTGGCTCCCGTAGGAGCAGGAGGTAGCGCTGATCTGCCAGGCTGAGCAGTCGTAGCCCTGCAGAGCCCAACAGCACCTGGATTGCTCGGGGCTACTGAGCTGGATGTGGGTTCAGTTTGGTGTAACAGGCAGCGCCAGCTCCTTGGGGCACCCATCCGTCTCTGTATCACCTGGACAACCTCTCACTGCCACGTAGCAGAGATGAAATTTGTCATCCCCCATTTTCTGCAGATTTGCTGGTTTCTCTAGCTGATCCTTCCCGCCGTGACTGTACTGTGAGGCGCAAAGAAAAGGCAACTGACAGCTCCTGTTGTTCTGGGCTTACAGTAAATAGGGCCTGGCTAAGTCTCAGCTTACAGCATCTTTTGGATGCGTGCATTGTTTTCTTTCCCTCCCAAAACTGTAACCTGGCATTACCAGGGATTAACCTGGCTGTGGCCCACCACAGTGACAGCTGCATTTCCCTCATGGGTCACCCGGAATAACTGAGCAATCTTTGAGATGGCACAGACTCAGATTTAAGATGTTTTATTAGCTACTGTTTTTTCTCCCAAAAAATGATCACACAGTCTTGCTCTCCATCTGTTGATGTTGTAAAAATTACCCATTTTCCCCAAGTATCCAGCAAATAGAAACTTGTAGCTTTGTGTTTCATATGTCTTTGTGACTTTATTTACAGATCTCCGAACTTCCTGCTGTCATCCGTGACCTGGCGAACGGTTATCTAACTTGGGCTGACGTTGAGGCAAAGTACCCACAATTTGAGGGACAAGAGACTGGCAAAAAGGACACAATAGAGGAATAAATAAAAGGAACTGAAATAAAATCCAATCACTTCTCCAGTTTTTACTGTTCATGTTAATATGAAATAAACTTATCGTGTATTATTCAAAGCTGCATTGTTTGTGCACACAGGGACTATTTGTTTTTTTTTTTTTCCTCAACTGCTGCCTGAATTTAACTTTAAAAGCTGAAATAACTGCAGTCCAAGTCAAAGGTGTTATTAATAAAAACGCCGTTATATATACCTGTTTCTCGGTGTTCATGCAGCCTTGTAGTTTCTCCAAATTTTTTTTAATGCTGGTTATGACTGTGGGTGTCACAGATACATTACGGCCCCTCAAGAAGTTAGGGATGACCCTTATCATAGATCCTAATCACCTTGGATGCTCATGTGAGATGGTACAGGCTGCCTGGACTCACTTGTAAGGGGATGATCAATGTGTCAGTTCTCTGACAGTGCTCCGAGCAGATCCTGTAAGAGATGAGCTCAGGGCTTGCTTTTGGCTGCGGGTGTTTAATGATATTCTGCAGAATTCAGAGCATTTGCCTGCAGGTAAACAGAGAAGGGGGTGGAAAATCCCGTTCTTGTTCTTGCTTGGCATGGTGGAATTGCTTGGCTAAGGGAGCGAGCAGCTAGGAGTGTGGAGAGCAGGAACGTGGGCAGGATCTCTGCTTTTCCATTAAGTGTCTTCTGGCAGCAAGGATCAAGGGCAAGGACTGAGGCTGCCCTAAGAAAAGAACCCAGGTACGTCTTGATTTCCAGGGTTGCTGGAGGAATTCAAACTTATGTGCTGCATGTCTTACCCCAGCTGAAGAGGGGAAGGAGACCCTTGTGTTTGGGGTGCATTAAACCCTGTGTGAGCCAGACCAGGTAGGAGAGACCCAACGCCTACTGGTGTTTCAGTCTCATCCCACTACTGTGGAGAGGCAAGGTCAGCTCACCTTCCACATCATTTCTTAGCCTGTTCAGGTATCTTCTAGTCCTTGGGGTGGGCTCTGGTACTGCTGTTGTGGGATTTTCCATCCCTGGGCTAGAAACCTCTTGTAGGGTTTTCCATCCCTGCTAGGAGCCAACCTGACAAAGTAGGTGGGACTGGGGTTGGTGCTGACGGAGAGGGCAAATGCCACTCAACTGCCAGGCTGTCTGCTCCTCTCACTAATGCATCTGAGCCAGTCAGCATGCGGAGATGCTTGGCACAGCTTCCAAGCCACCCAGCTGCCTCTCTTTGGCCAAAAAGATTTTGCTTGGGTTTAAAACAACTTGTTAAGGTAGGAAACGCCAACTCTAATACCATGCTGGATGTGGCTGGCCAGAGATAGGTGACGTCCTGGGCTGGCAGCTTCGGGGAGCCCTGGCAGCAGGCTCAGATTTCAGCCATCACCTCTCCTTGGCACGTGCCTGCAGGCCAGATCCCAAAGCGCCTCTCGCAGGGCTTGGTTCTGTTGCTGCCACTGCCATGTGGCTGTAGGGGAAGCCAAGCTGGGAATCATTCAGCCGAGCCTTTTTCACATGCGCAAAGATTTTCGCTAAAACATGACTGGAGACAGTGCTGTGCACTGATACCGAATGATGAGCCAACACAATAAAAAGTTACAAATTCCTCTGAATCACGGAGTATTAGGTGTGAAGAAAATAAATAAATCCAACTTTAACTGCCTCCCCTTCCCAGTCTGCTGGCTAATCCTGAGGACTGATCCATGCCTCTTGTTGGCCTTGGTGTACTTGAGGCATCTGCTGCTGCTGGCACGTGGCAGCTGCAGGTGCATCAACCTGCGCTGAGGGGCTGTAGCTGCCTCATCAGAGCCTTGCATCAGCAGGTCTGGTGCTCAGCATGGCTTTACAAAAAGCAATGCAGAAGAGGAAGCTTGAAAGCACCGATTGACTCGTGTGGCTGGAAGCTGCTGTTTCTGCGCTAGCAGCTGATACCTTCTCCAGATTGGCAGGCAAACAATAATTAGGGACATTTCGGAGTAATTTCCTTTAGGTTTAGCTGAACTTCTGCAGCAGCAGATGGACTGGGGGCACTGGGAAGGGAAGGGTGGGCACAGGCGCTGAGGGAGGGAGTTTTACCATGCCAAAAAATTATTGTGCTGCCACTTTTGTTTTGTTTTGCCGGGCTTGGTTGCATGAATCCTGGTGGTGACAGCTTTCAATCTCCCTTTTCCTCCACAAACTGTCTCCCTGAGTTAAACTGGCAGTTTTATGGGCCTGTCGTGTGCTTGAGAGGGGCTGATGGAAAGAGCCCAAGACGTGACTTGGTTTTTGGGCTGCTCCAAGGGATCTGCCTGTCTCAGAGCAGGGTCAGACCCATTCCCAGCTGTTCCCACTGCCCAGTGTCCCACGACCACTGGCTGGAAATGCAGGTTGATTCCTCTTTGGCCATATCACCAGTCCCTGCTTCTCTGCATGCTTGAAAAGGGTCAGTGAGTAATTAAGCACACTCAGGCAGCAGTACCACTTCCTTCGTGTAAGGACAGACCCAACTTCACGGCCACGAGTGGGAAACCACCACCAAGAGCTAATTAGGCAATAAATTGTATATTGATTTTGCCACTTTGCCTTTGAAGGGCAGCACTAACCCAGGCCACATGTAAGCCCATGGCTGGTACTTATAAACTTTGTTATTTAAACCACAAGCAAGCCCTGGAGCTGGCTGTGCTGCTAAATTCACTCCAGTGGGGACCTCAGAGGGCGAAGGATGAGGATGGTTTTGGAGGAGGAATCCACAGCTGCATGCTGACAGGAGTACTGGAGGCAGCGAGGGGCTCCAGCCCCTTCCCAGCTCACAGCAAACTGCTTCAAAGGGGGCTCAGAAAGAGCAGACGAGGCTGTTTGGTGCCACCCTGCTAAAATCCCCCTGGGAGGGTGCTCAGGCACCGAGAAGGGGAGGCAAGGTGCAGGGCAGGGAGCAGAGTGCACCCTTCAGCAAGCAGCACCCGTCTCCCAGAAGAGGGTGCTGTCAGGCAGAAAATAGCAAGCACCAGGAAGGTATTCTCACACTGAAACAGCAGGGTTTATTTTATTTTTAACTTTTGGGCTTCAGTTGTGTTACAGCCCTCGTCCTCCAGCACCGCATTTAACTGCAATAAATGATTATAACTCTCGTTAATTCAATGGCTGAAAATGCTGCTGAAGCCCAGATTTTAATGCAAGTGAGACAGATATGCTAAGAAAGTCTTAGAAATGAGGTCTGTTCTTTAGGAGAGTGCACAGCTGAGGTGTAAGAGTGAAGTTTGGACCCCCACCCCCACAAGCTCACGGAGTTGGGGGCATCTAAGTGATTATTAAATGCAATTAATTTACATCATGGAGACTTGTAGCCTCCTGGGCGGCCTCCACAATCAGCAGAGTCTGGAGCATGATTTCTCTCATTTTTAGGCAGGAATGAGCAGGGACCACAAAACCACCTGTTTTTCTTTGCTGATGGATGGGGACACCAGGGAGAGGAGCCCAGCCGACGGCTGAAGGCGTGTGCCTCACCAAAACCCCTGATACAAAAAGCTGAAGGGGCAGGGCTTGTCCTAACGAAGACGGAGCCAACAGATGTACTTTGGAAAGTCAGCTTAAACCTTTTTGATTCCTATCTTGGCTGTGACCCGTGATTCACCTCCTGCGCCAGATAGGCAGAGTTAAGTATTTATAAGCGGGCGCTGCTGAATCTCAATCCAACTCTGCATCGCGCTGCCACCCTCATTTCCATGTTCCCATCCGACCTGATCAAGTAACGCTCCGCTTTCTGCTGTAACCTGCAGCTCTCTGCCCTGCGAGGGGATGGGAGAGCATCGCTCATTCGTTTCATCAGGCTGTGAGAAGTGAAAAGCTCTGACAAGCCCTGTTGGTCTTCCTAAGCAGTAATTCGGCTTGCATCGCTGGGACCCTAACCCTGGCTTCACACGGTGTTCCCTGCTTTCTGGAAGAAGGGTGGTAGAAAATAGTTGTTCATTTTCTCTTCTACTGCAATAACTGGCAAATACTTGGTAAAACTTTCAGGTGATAGCTTCAAAGTAAGTCCTGAGAGGCAGGATCCCCATGTGTCAGTGCTGTTCTCCCTCTCTTCCCTTCACATCCCCTGATGGCTGCACCTGGTCTGTGAAGGCCTACGTGTGGGCTCCCAGGTGCTGGGAGCTGCAGGACGAGCCAAGGCTATAACCTGCCGTCCTTCTTCCCTTCAGCTTGACCCACACATCCGTCATCCCTCACCCAGCCACATTCATCCATGCCCAATTTTAAGTGATCAGAGTGGCTGGTGTTCAGGGCAACTCATCTGTGATCTGTTAAGCAGGAGGTGCTTCAGACCAGGCCTCTACGTCCTCACTTATGAATTAGGAAGAAACGCAGCTGCTCTGCGGCACTGAATGCACACAGAGAAACCCTCAGCACCTGTTTCCAAAAGCCCACAGCAGGGAATGCTTGTCGAAAACTTCCCTTTTTGGTGTTCATTTTGGGAGCCAAGCTAAGCTCTGCTCTTTCTTCAAGGGCTTCATGTTAGTTACAGGCAACTTACACAGCACTGTTCCCACAGCTGAATAGGAGACAGTGAATACATTCCCCCGCTTCCCCCCCAGGCAAATAATTCCATATTTTTGAGCTTTACTTAGCTGTAGTGTTAGGAGGGAACGGGGGTGTTGTCAGAAAAGTGCCATCAGGGCTGCCTGAAAGCCTCCAGCTATACCAAAGTCACCAGACGGGTGTTTGGGCCTGGCTGAGGCCTCCGGCCTGGTTGCTCTCCCCAGACAGATGATTCCTGCTGACATCTTTCTCAGAAGATGTACAAACGAACAGAAGTCTCGTCCTCCCCTTGCTACCTGTCCCCCCTCCGACCAGGAGCCCCTCAGTAATTTTCCAAATCCCACAACCCCATCTGCAAAAATATAACGGGGAGAAGAAAAGCCCATGATTGAATTTTCTGCCTCTTGGGGGAAATCAGATATGAAATAATAAATATATATTATATCCTCCAGGCAAAACCCTGCTGGCCACTAATGCCTACAGATTAATTGTACTAATCCAGTGTGATCAAGGGGAGATGGTTGGCTACTTGGCACTATTTTGGTCTCTCGCTTATGAAACTCCATCTCCGTGTTTGAAAGAAAAGTCTTTACATAACCGTAATCGCTCAGATAAGAAAAGGACTAAACTGTCCCGAAACATTTTATCTTCTGCACAGATGCTGCCTATGAATTTTGACATGATTAAATAACACGGCAACATATTATTTTGTTCTGAATAACAAATGTCTCTCTGTAGGAGGGAAGGAACAAGTCTTGATCGGCTTTTTGGTGCAAACAGAAATGGGGATTGATGGAGGTGGCTGTCGAATGATCAGGCAATTGACCCAGTTGGAGAGAATTGCTCAGAAAATAGCTTAGGGACATTTCTATTGTCCCTAATGAGCACGGAGCCATCCCGCTGTGGCACCGAATGGCTCATGACACACATCTAGGTCCCCAACCACATAGCCCAGCTGCCATCTCAAATCCCAGAGCAACACTCAGGTCTGTGCCGAAGCACCTGAGGGGACCACAAATGCCCGGAGTCCAGCAGAACGTGCCAGCAGGTGATTTATTAAACAAGCATATTTTGTGTTTTAGCCACCACGTCCACCTCTTCCTAAAAAAGGTTCTTCTTGTATGCTGAGAAACACTGGGCTGGCATGGAAAGGTGTGGTTTTGGGATGCTTGTGACACAACACGTGGACACGAGCAAGAAAGACCTCACAATTGTTTGCTGTCCTGCTGCTCATCCCCTGGTGATGGCCTCCTGTTTGCAAGGAGCAAAGAGCATCATGAGCAAAGAGCAATAATTTGAAGAGCAGAGAAGCAGGGCTCACTGATGCTTGGAGACGAGATTTCTCATCAGCCACAGTTCTCACTTTTATTTTGCCTCTGTTCTGGCTGAGTTCTGTGGGCTGATACACACCAAGGTGAGGTAAGGCCCTTGCATGTGCTTTTCCAAGGGTTTGCACAGGGATTTGGAAGATTAAATTCCTTCTCATCATTTCGTATGGTGAAACCTCAGTCTCACACCAACCCCTGGTCAGACCTGCAGCAGGATGAAGGGTGCAGTCGAGATGAGGATGAGTCCTGGTCCCCAGGGGATGCTCCTGCCCCAGGCCCTCACCTCCCACCTCCACATCACTGAGCCATGGCTTCATACAGCACAGCTTTTGATTAGAAAAATAGAAGCAAATTGTCTGCAAATCAGAGGAAATACAGAAAAAATCAAAGGGAAAGAAATGATTCTCATAGCTGAAGAATCCTATACAGCAGTTTTGTGCTGGTGTGTGATTTAAAAAACAAGGACAAATACAAAATGTAATTATTTTGCTTTGGAAGAAGGAATCTAGTGAAAAACAATAAATAACATCAGATCATATGTTAATATTTCAGTGGGTGTCCACAAGTCCTGCTAGTTCTTCTGTCTTCTGCACGGCTACCTTGTGCCTTGCAATAAATAAGAATAAAGTTGTAAAAAATACAGCTGGGAAATAATCTCCTCCCTCCGTGTGAATCATACCAGCCTTTCACAGCCCTGCCATCCCCACCAGCTCAGTCCCAGGGGAGCACACACGCGGCCAGCACCGTTGGAAGGCAGAGCGCCGTCAGCGTGGCGCAGGGAGCAAATGGCTTAGGGATGGGATGTTTTTGTGACACAGGCATCCGCAGTGCTGACCCCCATTATGTCTTCTAATCGCTGGCCGTGGCAGCCTGTGTCCGTACAGCTGCTGCTCTTTTCCTGGTCAGATTGGCTGCTGTGGGCTAAAATCCCGTGGGGATGTCTCCCTCCGAACCGGCTCCGCTTTGCAGCCTGTGGAGATTAAGCCAGGGGAGTCAGTGAAGTCCTGGAGTCTCATCCCAGAGTGAATGTCTAAGTAGGGCCAAGAAAAAAATAAATAAAAATCACTTTCTCCTTGTTTCTCTCCTTCGATTGTAATGGGGGTGACCAGCTCAGATGTTTACATCTCTGCTATAGACACCTGAGTTCAAGGGATACAAGGCCAGCCCCTGCAGCTTGCAGAGCACCCGCAAACACTGAGACATTTAAGGGTCGATATATCCCCAGTTTCTTTTATGTTCTCACTTGATATTGGGAACATTTGCAGGTGAGATCAAGAATTCATCTGCATTCACCCTGCAGCAGTCAAACTTCTCCAGGAGCTCAAAAACACCGAGTCGCTCCGGTTTCCCAAAGGAGAGACCAGAGAGGCTGTGGTCATTAATTGTTCATTAATTGTGGTTGTACTAATTGTTCTCCTGCATCTTATTTGAAAGATGCTTGGGCAAAGCCTTTTCTTCTTGTTTCCATGCTCTAGTAACATGGTCGGTCACTCGTTGCTCATAATCCCCTCGGCTGGAAAAGCAGTCACCTAATCAGCGCAGTTTTGCCCTGCGATGTACGGAGCTGTTTTCAAATAATCCTTGTCTCAAATTTGTTTATATGCAGTGGGATTATTAGCAAGACATAATGTGAGTTAATGAAATCAGGATCAGTTAGAAAAGGGGGAGCTGGGTAATTCATTCCTCTCTGTTACTTAATTCTAGAGAGAAAATGCCCAAATACAGGACAAGAGAGAGGCAGCTGGGCACCGAGGGCTGAGCACAGCCCTGTTTAAGCCTGCAGGAGCAGGACAGAGCTGTGCAAAGATTACTGGAGCAAGAACATCTTGTACAAAATGATATATATATATATATTTAAATCAGTTTTGAAAATCTTGAAAGGATACAAAGCCTTCAGGAAACAGCAGTCTTCCACCATGGTCTGTTTTCTAGTGAATGATTTAATTCCTGCTTTTCTTGTAGTAGTTTAGTGTACTATTATCATGGTCTGTTATCGGTCCACTTATTTAGAGCTGATGAATTTACCACCAGGGGAACAGAAATACAGGATTAAAGGAACGGAAACATTGAACGAAACCTTCAAAGTCAAACAGACCTGCTGGGGAAAAAGAAAAATAAGAAAAAAAAAAGTTTTTTTTTTTTTTTTTTTTTTTTTTTTTTTCAATGAAATGAAATGAGTTCTTTTCCAACCTTAATGATTCTATGAAACGGACATTTCAGACTGCATCCTGGGTACTTTTAAGCAGGTGAAGGCGTTTTCTTGAGCTCCAAATGCACCTGCATGACTGAAACTCAGTGTTGTGTGGACATGGCACTGTGCCTTGCTGCTTTTGTGCAATCTCAAAGGCAAAACCCAGCTGCTAAGGAGCAGGTGGGAGGGTGGAGCGTGCTGCTCTCACCATGGGTGCTCCTGGCTCCAGGGAAGGTGGTGAACATCTTGGTGTTGCTGAAACAAGCTCTGATAGTAACTCTCAGGATGCAGATGCAGCTGAATACCCTTGACATGTCTGAAATGACATTTTAAGTGACAGCTGAGCAAACCCCTTCCTTCTTGTTCCCCCAAAACCACTCTCAACAGCAAGTTGGCTGGGCAAGGTGGCCTTGGAGCTGGCCACCAAGTCACTGGGCTGGGACAGAGATGTCCTATGGGACAGCCCAGTTTTTCCCATACAGCCAGAGTCTCCTACCAGGTGCAGGGGTGCTCATCCATACCAATGATGGGAGCAGCCTCAGCTAAACCCTAACTGCTGGAGGGTGGCACACCAAGAGCAGCCTCAGCCTGTTCTCGCAGGTAACTAGTAATGGGACTAGAGGGAATGGCCTCAAGTTGTGCCAGGGGAGGTTCAGGTTGGAAATGAGGAGACATTTCTGTTCAGAAAGAGCAGTCAGGCATTGGGATGGGTTGCCCAGGGAGGTGGTGGCATCACCATCCCTGGGGGTGTTCAAGGAGAGGTTGGACGTGGTGCTTGGGGACATGGTTTAGTGGTGACGTTGGTGGTAGGGGGATGGTTGGACCAGATGATCTTGGAGGGCTTTTCCAGCCTTAATGACTCTGCGATTCTGTGAGTCTAATGCCTGCCTTCTTGGTCGACCAATGGATTGCACTTTTCTGCTGGTGCCACACCGTGCTTGTGGCTGAAACACATGCCAGCACAGGACATGCAACGAACACCCTCAGCTCCATAATAAGTGAGTCCAGGGATTACGCCACGCCACCAAGCTCTGTGTTATGTTGCTATAAATTAGCAACAACACTCTGATATAACCCTTGCACTGGTTCCCAGCCTGGGCTCTTATTCTGGCTCTGCAAACAGGGCTGCGTGGGTGGGGGTTTGCCCTCCACGAGGAGTGTTACTGACCTTGGTGGCCCTTCTCCCGGTCCCCAGCCCTTTGGCCATGACGTCCACCCTTGTTTCTGGTTCTGAGTTTCCCACGGGAGCAGCCCCCATGGTGTGCACGTGCCCGCAGGAGGGCTGGTGCTGGCGTTGGCTGCAGGAGGGACAGGGAAAACGCTGCTCTGCTCCAGCTCCTGCTAGGATGTCAGTGGTGGCAAGTCTCATAATGTTTGGTGAGACTTTTTTGGTCCTTTTTCTAAAAATAGTTCCGTCTCTTGGAATCACGTGAATCTACCCAAGATCACAGAATTCATTTCCTTGCTTTTTTATTTTTATTTTATTATTATTATTATTTAATTTTACAAATACGAGCTTCTCTGCCCCTCCTGCTATCAAATATCATGAAGTACGGTCACATACCCGAAATCAAATGAAGCCACAATATGTATTTACATCCCACCCTAGCCCCAGATGTTACATTTTTGAAGCCAGTTTTGACTGAAGCTTGATTCAGGGCTTGCTGTTAACTCAAGTCCAGATCTTTGTAGGTTTCCCACTGCTGGCTCCCACCGCATACCACAGACAGTTTCCCAGGGAGCAGAGGGCTGTGGGTCTCAGTGCAGGACACAGCAAACCCATCCCCAAGAGGGCAGGTAAGAGCTTTTCCCTCCCTGAGCATTCGATCCCTGTCATTACGGGACCCGTAGGCCTCAGCCTTCAGGACCTCATACTCGTTAGCATTGGCCTCAGCCTTCACAACAATTATGGGGACATTGTGGCCACCCATCAGCACGTGGCTGGTCACCAGGTCCTCAGAGGGCTCCTCTCCCCCACCAGGAGGGCTTTGCTTCTTGAGGTGGTTCCTCTGGTGCCTCTTGAAGCAGCCGATGGTGGTGTGGCTTTGTCCACACTCAGAGCAGATGACTGGTGAGGTGGTGCTTCATGAGGCTGGCCTACTGTGAGAAGCCAGAAGAAGGCCTTCTGCCACACTGAGGGCACTGGAAGGGAGCCTCTCCTGTGTGGACCTGATGGTGGGTAGTCAAGGTCTCCTTCCTCTCAAAGTCCTTCCCACACATGGTGCACTTGAACGACTAGTCCCCAGCATGGGAAGGAAATCTCTTCTCTTTCATTGCTTCCACACTGGCTTTGCTGTCGGGGTGTTCTTCATACACCCTTGCCCTTGCTTTTCCTATATGAAGTGTACAGACCGGGGGTGGTGGTGGTGTCTGGAGGGTCTGGAGGCTGAGTAGCTCTGTTCTTACTCCCTGACGTCCTCAGGGGAGTGGGCTGCTGTGCAGAGCCAGGGGCTTTGCTGCCAGAGGAAGAGCTGCTACTCATGTTCCAGCCAACATATGCTTTTTTCTTGTCTTTATTCGGCTTCATGGAGATTTTCTTTTGGCAGGGGGAAGCTCTCACTTCTGCTTCCTCATTTCAGTCCCTGGCCTGGTTCCTGTTTTTAGCATCCCTTTCATGTCGCTTCTATTTTCTCCAAACCACCACGCCGTAACCTGCTGGGCAAGACATGAAACAGAACTGGAGAAAAAGGATATCCAGAGCTGTGCTTTTTGGAGAAAGTGCTTGAATTGACCTAGCTCCTTGTTCAGCTCCAAACCCTGGCATCAAGCTATCCCCTCTGCACCTGCCTCTGCATCATATCATTGGCAAGTTTTGCCAGATGTATATTTGCATTTTTATTTTATTTTATTTTTAGTGTGAAGAATGTTTGTTTTACTTCCTTTTTCTTTCCTGACCACTGCTCTGGTTGCAGCCAACCATGGGAATACAACAGGCTTGGTCACATCGCTGTTGCACTCTTAGGGCCATGCACATTGTTATTTCCATCAGCAGCATTTATCTCCCATATTCATTCGTCCATGTTAATTTAGGCACTTAGGAAATCTCAGGAGTTCTTTATTTAAAGCAGACCTGGATGAGTGTGTGGTAGTACCTGATATGCTGTCAAACCAAGAACCTGTTCCACATAAACTCTAGAAAAATCCCATATTTTCCCACTTTTTTTTTTTTTTCCTTGGGGAAAAAAACAAACTAAACAACAGAAAACATGCAAATCTAAACAATCCCTTGAATATCTGTTACTTTAACCCCATAATTAAGCACTTTGTCTTAGGATAACATTGAATCTGAATGGAAACAAGCAGTCTTCCAAAAATGAAAAGCTTTCATTTATTTTTTAAATAAAATGCTTTTTAAACTTTAGAAAGCTTTCCCGGCTTTACAATTAGTTGTCCTCATTTCCCCCCTTTTCTGCCAGCATGAAGTATTCATGGACTTGTAGCAAAGTGAAAAAACTTGCAGAGGAACAGAAATTTCCTTTCCCCCTTTGCGTTAAAATGTTTCTTGGTCCCACGCCAGCTTGTGGCCGGAGGGACCTCCAGGATGAATTCAAGCCTTTGGCTCCTTGGCTGGGATTCAGCTCAGAGTTAAGAAGCCTCAACAAGGCACCTAAATTCAAGTGTCTCCAAATGACACTGAGGGAATCAGGAGACCACAGCAGTGGGACAGGTGCTTTAATTTCAATTTAACCCTCTTGCAGGGGAAGCTACCTAATTTTTGGCCGATCTGTCTAAGAAAAGTCATCACATGGTCTTTACCTCTCAGTCACACTTGAATCTTTAGCTGGGGAAAGCAGCAGGGCTGGTGCCTCTGAAACAACAGCTCCCCAGGGAAGAGGCCAGACAGAAGCAGGAGAGACATCAATCAGCTTGGGGTGGAAGAAAAGAGTGAGCAGCAGCCTCCCCTGGGACCACAGTCCTTCTACAAAGGATAGCAGCATGCTATAATCACTTCCTGGTCAATTAGCAGAGAGCCACAGGCCAGCACTGCCCACCTCACCCACCCCATCCTGGGGCTGCTCTTATTTTCCGGGCTAACACTGATCCTAGAAAAGGAGATCAAAGACCTTATGACCTTATTCAGAAAGTGTGCAGGTGGGGACCTCTCATAATGTCCATCATTGCTCCTCTCAACATTGCCTAGTTCCAGCACAAGAAACCTCTTTCAAGGGAATTGTGCTTTTGGTCAGGAGATGGAGGCAGTGGTTCCAGAGGGACCTTGGCAGTTCAGCTTGAGGACGTGGTCCTAGATGCACCATGGATGGCATGAGAGATGCCTAAGGGGGTGGGAGGTAAATAGACCTTCCCCATGGACACTGCTCATCATGAGCAGATGAAGGATGTGTGGAAGGGTGTGATGCTGAGTGTCCTGTTTCTCATCCAGTTTTCACCCTCGTCTTCTCCCTCTCTTCACTCTCTATCTGTTGGGACACCAGGCTCTCTGCAGCCTGGGATTCTTGAGGAAGTTCTCACGGGAACCGTCATGTTCTCAAAAGGCAAGTAAACATCCCAGGGTACTTATGTCCGAGCAGATGTTTGCTCTGGCCCCACAGAACCTCTTGTTCCCACCATACCATAGTGTGCTGAGCGCCAAGCAGCTCCATGCGTCCCATCAAAGCACAAAATACACACTCTTGTGAAAGTGCTCCCCAACACAGCCTGCCCCCATCTCTCCTCCAGGCAATGCTGCATGCTGGAGTCAGAATGATGCTGAGCTGATACACAACCAGGGAGTCAATGAAATGTTCAGAAGAAGTCTCACAGCCAAATTCCTCCTGAAATCTACAGATATAACGTACGTGGATAGAAAAAGTGTGGTGAGTGTCTCAGTACAAGCCCTTCCTGTCCCACTGTGCTACATTGGAAGAGTTCTTTTAAAAAGTCATCAGAGCTTGGATCTCTGACCCTTAACTTGACAATGTTTACTGTGATTTAACTCCGCTGGCTTCAGCCTGACCACGCTGAATTTACTGGGGGCATCCCTTTCACTTGGTGACTGAGACTGCTCAGTGAGTGTTTACAACGTGGTTTTCTGCCTAAAATCTGTGCAGTGAAGAATAAAGAAGAAGAAAGTGAAGAAAAATTGGATTTTAAGCATTTTGTTATTATCCAGGAGCCCTTTTAATTTAGGGAGAAGAGGATGAAGGCTATTTTGCTACCAGGTGGGTGAGGATTTGGTGTTGTTCAGTTCCCAGATAAATCCATTTTCTTTCAAGGAACTTCAATCATTGCATGGACCTGATCCCAACACCCAACATGACCATCAGCAGCAGACACCAGACCTGGAAACCCAAAATGTCTGCAAGGCTGTTCTATGGAGGGGTCCTTAAGGAAGACATAGTGTCTTGTCCGACTGTTGGGCAGACCCTGGGGATACCAAGGAAGACTGCTTCCAGCACTGCGCTCCCACAGGTGGGACAATAAGGGTAGAGATTAGCTCACACATGAAAACGGCCATATTTAGGGCATCATTTCAGGTTCTAACACCATGGTGTCATTTGAGATGCCCTCACACATTCTTCCTGACCTTCAGGTTCTCATCCAGACAGGTCAAGGCCTCCCATAAGGCCTGTGTCAGTATGTGCCAGCCCTGTGCAGATACCTTATGGCACTTCACACAGTACCTGTGTGTGGGAATGCTGATGAACTCCCCTAGTCTCCTAAACTGATCCTTCACCCATAACCCTGCTCAGGCAATAACCATCAGTGGTGGCTGTGATGAACACATCTGGCCTTGACAACCAAATTGGGTTTCAGCTTCAGGGACATAAATCCAAGGGCTAACCAGACATGGCTGGTGCACAAACAGGATGAGTAGTCAGTCGTCTTACCCCATAAACGGAACAGCCCAGAGCCCATGGAGCTTTCCTGTGCTGCAGGGGTCTGCATACCAGCGTCTTCCCCTTTAGCAGGGATGTTCCTCAAGGTTACTCCTTGGGACTGAGAGATTCTTCATCTGTGGCAGATAACGAGCAACTAACAGCTCACTTGTTGAAACTTTGCAAATGATTTGCTAAGTACGCTGAAACTTTGTAATCTTTGCTAAGTGATATAAAAGATTGATTGTGCATATAATCCTTCAGGCAGAAACTGTTAAATCCAGCATTAGGATAGGACCCAGTCATATCTAGACTCCTTGAAGCTTGGATGGCAAAAGGGACTCAATTCTGCTCCTTGTGACTCAACACAGGGTCTCTGATGCTTTTAGTCTGACCCTATTTCCTATGCAGTAAACAATCAAGTGACCTTGCCATCAAGAACGTTGCTAATGTTACATTTACCATTAGATCTTTGTTAAATTGCTGTCTCATTCACGATTAAGTCCTGATAAATCACTATTTTCATCAATAAATATATTGCTGCTTCTGAGTGAAGTGCATAATTCCTTTTGTGACAGTGGGTCAGCGGCTGGAGCCCCAGGATCTGTATGTTGGGGTCTGAGCTTGCAGAGCAGTTCTTGGAGAGCTGGTCAATGCAGTCAGTGGAGCCTGTAAGGGTCATCACAACCACATCCATTTGGCCACCACTGGCACCCATCTTGCTCTGGCTTTTACTTCCTGACATATTATGGGTGGAAAGTAGTGTGGTTCTCTCAGTGACAGCTGATAAAAGCAAACCCACAAACAAATAGAAAAGAGGCTCACTTTGTTTGCTTTTGTTTTTTAAATACTTACTTTATTGAGAAGATATTACAAACTTTTAACCTGGATTTTCTCCAGAAGCTGGGATACCCACACTGGCCATGGTGAGCAGTGCAAGACCCAGTGATGGCCAGGAATGCTACTGACATCGACTCACTGCCTCATCCAGGTCAAAGGAAGGGCACAATAATACAACAGGAAAAACTCCCATACCAGATCCCCTTGCTGGTAAAATCTTTTACAGCACTACGCTAGACTATGAAACAGGAAATAAATGCCATCCATCTGGTGATTACTTTTTCCCCGGTGAAGGGCTCTGATGTATCTCTGCTCCTCAGCAAGCCTAACAGGAGCTGTTTTTCTTTGCAAGAAGGCTTAGCCATGTTCCTTCTGAGGAACACATCTTCCAAACCCAGACCCATTCTTCAAGCAAGGGTGACGCTTGGACTCCACTAAAACATCCTGAACTTGTTGTTTACCCCTGTATATCTACCTTTTCTGCCCAGAAATGATTCTCCACCAGGCCGGAGGGATTTGAGGGGAAGCTTTCAGATCAGCCAATCTGGATATGGTTCACAGTTGAAGGTTTGGATAGAGAGGGAGGCTCCTTCAGAAGCTGAGTCAGAGCTTGTCTCGTAGTTTGGAATCACATCCTAAGCTTGACTATATTGAAGGCTGAGAGACTCTAAACACCAAGATTATGCTGTGCTTTTGGGGTTTGGCAGCTGTACACAGTATTGGGCTTGAGTCACCACAACAAAACACCTCATCACAATGGTGTCCAACTAGGTGGTAAAGTTCAAGTACCATTTGTCCTGTTCCCTTCCTAACCTCCATACCTCAGTTTCCCTGCCTGGAGAGGCAGCTGCTGTAAAGCAGTCAGTGCAGCCAAACAGTAGTTTGGGTCTGAAGTTTCACTTCAGGTAGCTGCGTGACTTTCAGTGCCACCAATAAGATGCCATCTGCAACATATCCTGCAAAGCGGAGGTATGGGCCTCATGGGTGGGGAGGGGGTTTCTTTTCCTGCACAGAACCAGAGAGGTAGAGATACTACTTCACCATGAAACACTTTCCCGCTTGCCCCTTGGACTCTAGTAATTACAGCAACACAACAAACCCTAGTATGTGTTTTTAATCCGCTGTGCCCAGGTGGTCACATAACAGTGCTGCCAAGAAATCTTGGGGAGTGGCTCATGGATTCATGGACTCCCTCCACATCCCCACTTCACCAGGGACTTTCCAGACACAAAGATCACTCTGGCCAGGGAATATTCAAACACCATCATTAGCAGTGAGTGATAAAGAACTGTCCACGCTTTTAGTAGCTGCACAGTCCTCTTTACACCAGGGAGAGGAAGAGAAACATCTCAACAGGGAAATAGTTTCCTTTTTTCTTGTCCATAGTCTGGAGACCTGTTCAACTAATCCTGCTGCTTCATTTGAATTCCCTAAGCAATGCCCAGTGAAGTCAATATCCTACCACAAGCCTCACAGTGACAGGCAGAGAAGAAGGCAGCTGAGAAGCAGCTCCAGTGTCAGCTCCAGCTGGTGGTTGCTGATGCCTCTGGGACTTGTGGCAAAGGCAGTCCTGGTTCATCAGAGACATAAAAACACTGAATGCTAAGAAAAGTCATTCTCAGTTACATCCAAGCAGTGGAGCTGTGGGAGAGAAACCAGAACTCAAACCGCCAGCCTCTGGGCCAGCTTTGGAAAACAGTCATTGATTTTGCTTAAGTTATTTTCAGGGACTTGGTTTAAACCAATCTGGGAACCTGATGTGGGGCATTCAGGGCTTAAAACCCTTGTCTGGTTGGCAGCAATTACTCCCAAATCCATACCACTCATTGACTAGCAATTCAGGTCCCTCAGCCCAGTGGGATCAAGGTGTGGATCAGAGCCATGAGAGGGGGAAGAAGAATGTGGATCCCTTCTTTAAGCCCTTGCTTCAATGGAATAGGATTCCTCCAGCTTTCTCTAAAACACAGTGCTATAATAAAAATAAAGCCGCCCCCCCAGTCCTCCTGGCTACACAATGTCCACACAAAACCATTTTGGCATCCATAATTTTGACAGGCTTTAGAGGCACAAGCATCCCAGTTACAAGGATGCCAAGATCTCATCCCTCCTTCTCCAAGTAGATTTAGATCAGATATTAGGAAGAAATTCTTTCCTGTGAGGGAGGCGAGGCCTTGGCCCAGGCTGCCCAGAGAAGTGCCCTGGCAATGCCCAAGGCCTGGCTGGATGGGGCTGGGGGCAGCCTGGGCTGGTGGGACGTGTTGGAACTGGATGGGCTTTGAGGTCCCTTCTGACCCAAACCATTCTGTCATTCTGTGATTCTAAGTGCTCTGAAGAGGGTTGGCGCTTCAGCCCCATCCTACAAAGGGTGAGCAAAGGGTACTCCATTGGCCATCTTCAATAAACAGCAGAAGGGGACCTGTTTCTGTTAGGGCTCTGCCCCCTCAGCCTCGCTGTCCCCTCAGGTTACTCACCCCACCCCGCGGTACCCCACACATGGCTGACAGACTTTGTCTCCCCAATTTCCCAAAGGGCTTTCCCCCAGAAGCAGGTCCCAGACTGTCTCAGCTCTCCTCTTCACTTTTCATGGGGGCCAGTGCTCCCTGCTCCATATGGTGGGTACCACCACCAGTCCTCATGGCCTCTCCACGCTTCAAATGGGGGGCAGCTCCTTCCCGCATGTGGATCTTCTGGTGCCTCCGCAGGTACTTCTTCAGCCGGTAGCGCTTCCCGCAGGCCCCACACTTGTAGGCCCCACCTCGGGAGTGGAGCAGCTGGTGTTTGATGAGATGGCGCTTCTGGGGGAAGCACTTCCCGCACTTGGTGCACTTGCAAGGCCCCATGCGGACGTGGATTGTTTGGTGCCGGAAGAGATTGGCCTTCTGGTTGAAGGTCTTCTCACACTCAGGGCACTGGTAGGGCTCCTCCTTGGTGTGGATCCTCTGGTGCCGAACCAGATTCGACCGCTGGGTGAAGCTCTTCCCGCACTCGGTGCATTTGAACGGCTCGCTCATGTGGACCCGCTGGTGCCGGATCAGCTTGCGGTTCATGCGGAAGCTCTCCCCACACTCACTGCACTTGTATGGCCCCTCGCTCGTGTGGATCTTCCGGTGTCTGGTGAGGTTTGATTTCTGATTGAAACTCTTCCCACACTCGGGACAGGGGAATATCCGTTCGCCTTTGGGAGCTCCTTTCATTGAGAGATCCTTCTTGGACTTGGATTTCTCCTGGTTCTCCAGGATCCCCTCTTTGGTGGGCTGATTGCATTTCTTCAGCTTCCTCCTTGGGCTCTGGCACTGCTGGTGGTCAGCCTCCACACCAGCTTCCTCTTTAATCTGGATCCTTTGGATGGCACTGAGATTTGGCTTCTGCCCGCAGTGGATCCCAGACTCAATGCTTTCCTGTGGTTCTTCCTTCACCTGGAGCACCCTGTTACCTGCTACAGGAACTTCCCAGTCATGCTGCCCATCAGCATCTCCCTCATTTTTAATCTGTCTTCCCAGTAAAGCCATCACTGGGATCTTTGGATCAAAGAGCTTTCTATAGTCCACATTTTCTTCTGGCTCTTCCTTGATGTAAGGTTTCTGGCAGGTTATTGCAGTAATGTTTTCTGTGGGTGGCTCTGGTTCTTCCTTTGTCTGGGTTTTCCATGGAGGACTTTTTGGATCAGATGGGTTTCTAGGTGCGCTACACCCCTGGGCTCCACCTCCTTCATAAAGCATATATTCCAACACATTCTCTTCTGACTTAAAGGCAAAGTCAGACTCCTCTTTAATCTGGATGACCTGGAGGGACACACTGTTGATGTTCCCCTCGAATGACTTTTGCTTCACATGGTTCCTCTGGTGAACGTTGAAGTACCTCTTGGTGCTCAAGCTCTTCCCACACTCAGTGCATATGAAAGGCCCCCCCCGAAGGTGTATCTTCTGGTGGGCCAGCAGCATAGCGCTCTGCCCAAAGCACCTACTGCAGTCGGGGCACTTGAACGGCTTCTCCCGCTTGTGGATCTCCTTGTGGGCGGTGAGCGTCCCCTTCTTCACAAAGCTCTTCCCACACTCAGTGCAGGCGAACGGCCTCTTCTCCGTGTGGGTCCGCATGTGGATGTTGAAGTAGATCTTTGTACTCAGGCTCTTGCCACAGCGGGCACAGAGGTAGGGGCCACCCTTGGTGTGTGTCTTCTGGTGGGCGGCCAGGCATATCTCCAGGCGGAAGCAGCGCCCACACTGCCCGCAGCGGAAAGGCCTCTCTCCCGTGTGGATGCTCTGGTGGGTCGTGAGGTGGCCGCGGGTGGTGAAGCGCCTCCCGCACTCCCTGCAGGTGAAGAGCTCCTCTGCTGTGTGGATTCGCTGGTGTCTCTTCAGGTTTCCCTTCTTGCTGAAGGACTTGCCACACTCCTGACACACGTGCGTCTTCAACACCACACGCTTCACCAAGTCCTTCATGGTGGTGGAGCTCTGCGCCCAGTGTGGTAGCACCACAAAGCCGTGGCGTGATGGGGACAGACAGCCTGGGAGGGTACAGAAACCATCAGGACGTGCACATCGAAGTGTACTTTTGATACTTTAATGGATGCATTTTATTCCCCGTGGGGGAAAGGGTGCTCCCGCTGAATGCCAGCTCTAGGCCAACAAGGAGCGCGTGGTCTTCCTCATTTTTCAGCCTCCTTTCACCTCAGATGCAGATGCAATGTTTGTAACTCCAGCTTCTGCCTCCTCTGATCTCCTGGAGATGCTTCCTTGGCATTCCTGGAGACTCTGACTGCTGGACTGAAAACGTAAAGGGAAAATTAAAGCATTATTTCTTCTCCACCAGCTTTGTTGGCTAGGTAAACACAACGGGTGGCACCCTGGCTGCTCCATGGGGGCCTGAAGCTGAGACCTTTCAGGCCTTAGGCTCTGTTGTACTCCAACAGAGACAGCAGGAGCAGACTAATTTCCCCTGGCAATGAAGGGATTTGACATGCACTCATCACCACAATGACACTGAGGTTTTGGCTCTACTATTGCTGCACTAATGATTTTACTCTCAGAATAGTTCTTTGGCCCTTTACCAAGAAGATTTCTAAGTAAATAAGCAATTAACGCACTTTGCAGTAACCGTTGTAATTGCTCCCATTTTTTAAGGAGTGACTGACTGTCCAGCAAACAAAATCCCCCAAACCCAGATGAAAACCAAACTTGGCACCAGCTGCAAAGCTGGGGTGTGCTGCTTTGGGCTAGCAGACCTCCATGCACGGGGGGACACAGGTCAGTGATGTCCTTGGTGTGCAACTGGAGAAGTGAGATGCAGAAGGCTAAAGCAGCTGCTTTGTCCTCTTCACAGAGGGGTCAATCGACAGCAGGGCCTTCATCCTATGTATTGCCATTAAAAAAAATAAATGAGGGCCAACAGAGATGTGAGCAACATCTCCTATCAAGACCATGAATTCCAGCAGGAAAAGGAGTCAGAAGGATTGAGGGGAGGAAGATATTGATGCTAGAAGTTTCTGTCAACGAAAGTATATGTGGCTGGGCAGGCTTATACAGATGGCACTGAGGGCTGAAGGTGCTGCTGCCAAAACCACCAGGTAAAGGCAGGCTGCCAGCAGGGACACGGGCTGCCAGTGGGATCTGTCCCTGGAGCTCGGGGTGGCTGGGGAGGCTGGGCCTGAAAAGATGAGAACCTGGGGAGCTGGTCACTGAGGTGTGGGGGCTGGGAAGGGAACGTGCTGCGGGTTTGGGGACAAGCAGATTTGGTGTATAGACCTCCACATGCAACAGCAGTGCAGGGTTTGCAGCTGTACGCTCCTCAGAGGAAGAGGCTCCGAGCGGTAAGTGAGGAGGGACAGCTATTTCTGATTGCAGAGGACAGTTATAATGGGGAAAGTTATTTCAGATTTAGTCACAGCGTTTGTACCCTTCGGCCAGCCCACCTGGCTCCCCACTGATGTCTGGAGGTGGCTCTACCACCAGAGCACAACGGTGCCCCTGTCCAAGCTGAACTCACCATGCTAGGCAGAAGAACCACAGAAAATATGTAAATATATATGCACATACATATATATATACATATATATAAACCCAACTACCTGAAAACTTTCTAGAGTCAGCAGAGACAAAACACACACACTTGGAGCAGGACCTTGGTCTAGAGTTTGCTAGTGGTGGAGTCAGCCCCCTCCCCAGGTTGGGGAACAGATCTTTGCCCCTACAACTGGTTTTAATTCAGCAGACCAAGCCTCAGCATCGGCCAGGCTGCGAAGAAGGCTCAGTAAAACTCAAAAGCACATTTTTACCCAGGAAGGTCACCAACCCCCTGGGCAGGCAGCAGATTCAGCCTCCAGCCACCAAAGACCCTGCAGCCAGGAAATCTGCAGCAGCACTTCACTTGCCCCTGGGTTTGGACAAAAAGCACCAAATTGCGATCTGCATAAAAGAAGAAATTCCTCCCCGCTTTTTTTCCTTTCCTTTTCTTTTTAAGCATCCAGATCCTACAGATCCAAATCCCGCCTTTCCTTCCAGCTCCGCAACCAAGGGCAGCATCAGATCGCAGGGAGGGTCGCTTTGCATCGCATTCGGGCTACCCGGACACATCGGTTGGCCCGAAAAGCATCTTACCTGGGCGAGCCATCAGCCCCTGGCTGGCATTTCTCTCCTGCGGGGCAACCAAGGCCACCGACGTGCTTGCCACTCGCCCACGAACCGTTCTGCGGCCGCAGCTGGGCTGATCTAAAGGAAGTCTGCGGCCAGCTCAGCGAGAGCTACCGGAGGAAGGGTGAAGCTGAACAAAGGCAGGGAGCAAGGGCTGGAGGAGCAGAGGGCGGCCGCTGGATGAGGGTTCCCACGCCACCGCCGCACCGCTGCTGGTGGTAGCACTGGGGGGAGAGAAGAGCCCAGCCCCATGGGCATCCCTGCAGCCCCCCGGCAGCCTGGGGCTGGGGAGGGGAATGGGAAGGATTGGGGGGGGTGGGGGGAGGATTAAGGGGGTCTCCGTGCTGCCTCCTGGGAGTTGTAGTTCTTGGCCAGGTCAGGATGCGACCGCTTCTGACAGCAGCATTATGTGCGGCTGCTGTCGTGGTGCTGAGCGCGTCCTTCCTCCCTCCCAGGCTGTGCACAGCTGGGAGCTGCTCGGGGAGGTGCTGGGGGTGGAAAGATGCGGGATAGCGGGCACTGCTGTGACCCCGCGAGGGGAAGCAGCCAGCGAGGCTCCGCACCAGCAAAGGAGCCCTCGTGGTGCTGGCTGAAAGCACGCGGGTAACACACGGGTTGTGCCAGGTGGACACCGAGGTGGCATAGTCCGACACAGAAACCACTGAAAAGTCACAAGCTGAGCACCCCAGGGCACTCAATTATTCATCTTTAACAAATAAATAAACATTCAGTGCTCAAATTTGTATCAGATAGATGTTTCATCCGGTCTGGTTGTTTGAAATATTCCTAAAACTTAGGAGTGACCCAGCAAAGCAATGAAACAAAATAGAGCAATATTAAATCTGGTATCAGGACATATTTTAATGCAACACTAAGCTGCATGAAATTGTCTTTAATTATAGCAGTAATTATGAAAAAGCAATGATGTTCTTCTTGGATTTGCGTCTTTCAAATGGATAGATATCAGCAGCGGTTGGGAATTAGCAATTATTTCTCATGTCTCACAGGCTGATGATCTTAGGGGTGTTTTCCAAGCTAAATGGTTTTATGATTCTGTGAGTTAGCAGAGGGGTGAGCAGCGCCTGGGGGAGGCTGAGCCTCATCAGGACCTCACAGAAAGTGCTCAGACCTGCTGGGGACTGCCTGGGACTCTGCAGGGAGCCCCAGCCCCGGCTGTTTCTCTCCAAGGGATTTAGGAGCATGTGCAAGAAGGAAAACAGATTCAGCGGGATGGGTCCCAGGGGCAGGGGGGCTAGAGGACGGCCCATTTCTGAAGGTGGACAATAACACTTGCTTCTTAAACCACCACCTCCAAGCTTGCCCTAAGTGTGGCACAGGGCTGCAAACATACTCTTCTCCTGCTCTTTGATTTGGGGAAACTGAGGCAGGAGACAGGGAGGTGCCTGGATCAGCTCAGGCAAGGAAGATCAAGGTTGCAGGGCTGCTGGAGTTCAGATGTTGTCTACACACTGCATGTGCCTTGGTTAAAGGCTGCTGATGTGTTTTTTACCCCAGTCCAAACCCCTAGCACGAGGCAGGAGCAGTATGAGCAGTGGAGGTGCCCCTCCATGCCAGCTGGTGTCCCAGTCCAGGGGAGGAGGAAATCATACAGAACTAACCATCTTTATACCACACATGCATGGCAGAAGACACACAAATACCACGTTTGCCTTACTCAGGTCTTGTTTTGGTGTGTGCGGTTGTCCCACAGCAGGTCCTAGACAGGCAGGACAGACCCAATGGAAGGCCACAGGTGTGGATGGACGACCCATCCCCTCAAAGCTTCTCTTCCTCTCTCTCAAGAGCTGCACATATCCAGGTGAGCCCCTCCACAGCTTCCCCTCTCCTTCAAACACACCCACCTGCTTGCTGCCCCCTCAGGCTCACGCAAAGACCCAAAGTCCAAAACCTCTCAGAGACCAGAGTTGCCTTGGTACGAGCCCAAGGTTTGGCTCATGCTGCCAAAAACGGACTCCGAGATCCTCGTGGATTCCCAAAAGAGTTTCATAGTTGAAGTCAGGTTTAGGCTGGGTTCAAAAATGCCTCTTCCTAAGCCTCCCAGTGACTCCCCTGTCTGAAAGAGCCTCTGCTGCCCCAGGGAGACTCAGCTGGGAGGTGAAGCTGCAGCGACTCTGCCTCTGCGACGCACCACTAGATGCCAGTGAAAGCTCTTCCCAGCCTGCTCCCGCTTAGAAAACCTCACACTTTTGGCAATTTGATTTGTTTTATTGTATTTTTCACAAGGCAATCCTTCACTTTTGATCTAATAAGGGCTACTTGCATCTGGGAATTTGGGTGGTGCACATAAATACGTGTGTGTGTGTGCCTTGTGTATCTTATCTCTCCTTCATTCTGTTTCTCTCTGTTTCTTAAATATGTATATTCACTATTTTTTTTTTCTCTATTATTTAGATAAGAACTCCTTCCCAGTGCCTCCTCAGACCAGAATCTCACCCTCATGGTCCTTTTTTCATCCCCCTTCCTATCAAACACCCCATCTCCCCAGACCCTTCGCCTGCCAAGTCCTCCAGCCCATCACAGCCAGATGTCCCGACATGGACAGCTATGGACAGCCAGGAAACATAAAATAGATAAAGCCTGCAGCCTTGTACACCAACAAGCTCTATGCTGCACTTCCCTTCTGTAGAGATCAGTGTAGGTCCAAAACAATCCCACATCTTAGCTTTCTGTGCCTGGAGTTCTGCACATTGCAGAGCATTGTCCATCCCGCATCACCCACTGCTGTATGGGCAAGGCCTTTGGGCAGCCTCTAGGGCTCACACGCATTCCTCTTCCTCACTTGGTCAGCCAAGGATCAGGTAGACTGGACTGTGCTATGGGCACTCAAAGTGAAAGCAAAGCTCAGCACCGGGCTGCAGGAAGGATGTGTGCGTTGTGTGTGTCCTCTGTGTGTCAGGCACAGCCACGCTCACTGAAGAGGACCTTGAGGGTTAGGAACATCTTCCCCTTTGGGCAAGACGTGCTTTGGTGTTAGGTTCTCCTCCAGTGCCCCCTCTCGCTCTCTGACATGCCTGATGCTGGTCGCTTTGGAGACAAGCTGCTGGGGGCTTGGTGGAGTAAAGGTCTTTGGCAATTTCTGTGTTGCTTTCTCAGACAAATCCAACTCTGTGTTTGCCCACCTAGCTGTATCCAACCAGGCTGCACAGCAGGAGTGAGAACTAAATTTAAGCCTAGCTGTCATATGCTTCAGTGCCTGATTAATTATACAATTAAAGAAAAATGGAGTTTGGCAAAATAAAGGAGGAGGGGAAGAAAAATGAAATCTTCACCCTGCTTTACAAAAGGAAATATTGCTGCAGGTTTTATTAAAGATGCCACAGTTAATCGCATCAAGAGGCTCGGAGGCGTGGGCTCGCTCATGCTGGGTACGCACAGTGCAGGAGAGCTGGACAATGCAGCAGGGAGAGATAAGGGAGCAGGAAGCCCAAACAGTTATTTGTTCAGGTGAGCCCGTGATTGTTCCCAAGATTTGCAAACACGATAGGTGCCAGCTGAGGCTGAGGGGGCCCTGTGCTGCCTCATTACGCTGTAGGTTGTCTTTATTAATTTAGGAAACAACTCTCACAGTAAGGCAAATGTGATAAAGGAGAAAAAGTGTTTAAATGACAAGTGGTTTTCCATGCCATTTTTTTCCCCACCTTGCTTTCCTCTAATTGCTTTTGAGCATCTGATTAAGAAGGAAAGCTTTTTTGTTTTCAGCCCCCACCTCCTACAGCTTCATTGTGCAGCCCAAGCCCACATCTTCCCGTCCTGGAGCCATGAAAATAATTAAGGTGTCTGTATCAGCTTTCATATCTACCCCACTCGGCTGATAAGGGCCTGAAATGAAAAACTGGTTTAAGCACAGCAAGTCCTGGCCCTGATTTCAAACAGGTCCAGGTAACAGCGACCCACCTGCATGTCCTGTGGGTCCAAACGTGGTTGGGGCTGGAAGGGGGCTCTTGGCCACCAGCACTGGTGGTGGTTTGATCTGGCTGCCTGATGGCTGTCAGCGTTGTGGTACCAGCACAAAAGTGATGGGCTTCTCCTCCATAGGCACAGTGGGAGGGATCCAAGTATTTCATGGGAGCTGCAAGGGGGATCTTTCCTGTCCTTCACCTTGCACCTCTTTAGCCAACCCATATCCTGCAGAGCTTGGCTGTCTGTGCAACAACAGTGCTGTTTATTTGGCATCCTGTAAGTGACACAGAAAAGGAGCTCCTTGTCCCTGGAGTGAAACTTCTCAGCTCTTATTCAAACACCCCCTGAGTCAGCTACATCCTAATTCACCCTTATGTTCTGGGACTCATCACACTTGAGTCATCCTAGACTTGAGGAGCAACTGGTAATGAGCTCTGCTCTGGCCACTTGCACACCTTCCCATACACCTCCTGTTTAACAGAGCTACTTTCCCTGTGCCTTTCTAACAAACCATCCAATGCTCTTACTCTCCTGGCTTCATCCTTCCTCCAGAGAGCAACCCCATAGCTGCCCATCATCACCTGAAACCAATTTGCAGCTGCTGGGGTAGCAAGTGCTACCTGCCCCCTAATGTTCTTCGTTCACCACATCCCACTGAGCAGCCCACAAACATTTAACCCCAGGACTTGCAGGGTTCTTCCAAGCCCAGATTGTTAAAGCAGAGCCTGGGCATCAACCTGACTTGTGCTGGTGCCTCAGTTTCCCCATGTGAAGGGCAGTGCGGGCAAACCCAGTTGTGGGATGAAGGCTGTGTGGGGCTGGGAAGGGGAAACCTTCTCTTTCACACACCTGCAGCACAGCTGGGCTCCCTGGTGGCGAGAGGAGCTTGTGTTCAGTGGAGGAAGTTCATGGGCATGATTCATCTGCTTTAGGCTGAGGTGAATCCCACCCCGCTGGGTTCAGCACAGATGTGCCCGTGTTGCCCTGTAGATTTGCTGCCTGCCCCAAGGACTGAGCCCTGCTGCACCGGCTCCCCTCTTCCCCTGACCCCTGCCAACCCTGATCCTCTCTGACATTCATCAGCAGAGGCTAAAGGAAAGAGGCAGGTGTGAATTTACCCGCGGGGAAGCCACCAAGGTGTTATCCCCCCTCTGATGCTGACTGTGTCGCAAGATACAAGGCTCGGGGGAACCCCAGCACACCCTGCTGCATGCAGCTCTGAACAGCCACAGGAGAGCTGCTAAGGGATGTGTAACTACATCCCCTAGGCTGCCCTGCTGCAGCCGTTTTCCTCTTCCCTTGTCTTCTATGATGAAGGATGCTTTCTCCATCCTTGCACTGCTTCCTAGGTATGTCCTCCACCTACAGTAAGAATACAGCCTAGAGGGGAGCAGCACCCACAGAAAATAACAGCCCTGTGCTGAAATATTCAGCCCAGTCTGTGCTTAGAGGCTGGGATCCCTTTGGCATGTGGTGATTGTTTCTTCTTTCAGCAGCAGTTCAGTTCAGTTTTGTCTTTCTGCCCCCTCTGCCACCCCTCCTCAGACCCATCCAATCCCCCTCACTTGAGAAAGAACAGTCTGGATTTATATATACAAAGTCTGGAAGACTTAACAATGGTAATAAAGACATTTTCAGCATTTGGGAATACCCACAAGTTCAAAGTGTTTTTATCTACAGGGCAGAGACCAATGAGCTGGTGAAGGGGAGAAATTAAACAAGACCATTCATCAACGTTTCTGACTTCCACAAATGCCTAGAGAATAATTCAAATATTTGCCTGTTTTAAATGATGTGAGAGGCTGGTAGAATTAAAGTCCCTTGCATTGTCCTTCAAAGCCTAGCTGCTCTCATGCTTAGGGTGTACTCTAAGCCAGCACAGCCAGAAAACCCTTGGATTCAAGACAAACAATCTTAAAAAAATCACAAACTTACAGTTGAAGAAAGGGGGTCTTGTGGGGCTGCAGCAGCACATGGCAGGAAGCCAATCCGTAAAGCAAAATGTCTGGTAGCCCTGCTGGTCAAGGACATTTAGGACCAGTAACTTAATATGTTCCCAGTGATTTGGGCACCAAGGGCATTATTTGGATTTCTGAGTTCCCAGGGCTTCACTTCCTTGCTGGCTGGCCATGGTCAAAGACCCAGCAAGGAAGCCTCGATGGTTGTTTATAAATATGCGGCATCCTGCCCAGGTGTCATGGTAAAATTTCCAGAGTGCAGGAGCTTGCAGAGTGAGCTTCCAGCATTCATGAGGATTTGTTCAGTGGCAACTCGTGAGAAAAGATTTTTGACATTTTCTAGTTTGTTGTCTTGTTTTCCTGCTCTTTTGGAGGTGGAGAAAATGACTGGCAACCGACTTCCCGTATTTTACATGCTCCTTCAGAGGAGAAGATGCTTCAAGGGTCAGAAAACAGGGCTGGAGATGGGAAGGAGCCGTGTTTCCTTGTTAGCTGTGCTGTCGGCGTGGGCTGCGACATGCTGCCAGGCAGCCCCAGCTCTGCACAGCACTCGAGCACCAGCACACTCTCGCTCACGCTCTCCCTGTTTTCTTTGAAGCAAGCCAAATCCTTTATTCGAAGCAAAACCTTGAGCAAGCACTGGCTCTCAAAATTGACAAAATAATGATGTCCAATGCTGATCCTTTGCAAGCACGGAAAGGATGTGAAAACAACCCGAGTAGCATTGCTCTGGACGTGTGATTTCATTGACCGGGCAATTAATTTGAAGCTCCCAGCATCAGCTCATTTGCTGGCATTGTATTAGAGCAAGAAGCCTGTCATTATCTAGCAGCAGCAGCAAGAACAGAAATGGTTTTAGTAACAATCTGCAGCGTGAGGCCTCATGTCATTAGCCAAAGAACCAACATCAGTGTCTGGCTGGCAGCTGGAGATGAGGGGAGTGCCTGAGGGCTGCTGGTGGGTCTGCATCTTCATGGTTTTTGGTCCACAGGAGCAACAGCCTACCTGGAGAGGCTGAGCAGTCTCCATTCTTGCAGATTTTCAAGATTTTCCTGGATAAAACCCTGAGCAACCTGTTCTGCCCTCATAGCCCAGCCTGCTGTGAGCAGGAGGTTGGGCTGTACACCTCCAGGGTTCCTTCCAGCCTGAACTGTGCTGTGATACAAGGCCCTATGACCTAGGTAAGGGCAGGAAATCTGCAGGTCATACAAAATCAAGCACCTGACAGAACTGAAGTCCAGAGGGACCTCGGGAAGCCTGCAGAGGAGGTGAGGGGTCTGAGCTTACCTAGCCTAGCTGAGCGTGGTTGATATGCTTGTGGGGTGTTCCAAGGATGCTGGAGCCACACTGCTCTCAGTCACAGCAGGTGGCATATCCACAAACTTGTGAAGGGTAGGTGTGGCATTAGGAAAAAGCTTTTCCTGTCTCTCTGGGATAGTAAATACCGAGGATATTTCTTCCCCTTCACTGCAAAGGAGCCCTGTAATGCAGTGTTGCATCTGGGCATGTAGTTGGTGTCTGGCTGGGTCTTGCTTCCCCAAGCATCTGATATCACTGTGAGCTGAGCTGAGAATTCAGAGTAAGATTTGTTTTTCTACATCTTCTTTAACATTTTTCATGGTTCAAATGTAGACTTGATTTGTGGGTGTGTGCAAAAAAACCCCGAGGTGTCCACTGCGATATCTGATTGTCACCATTAGAAGTGACGATATGGAAATGTTCCTCAAAGTGAAGCTCTGAGTGATCACCCGTCTCCTACAAAGGCATCCACTCCTGACTGCAGTTCAACAGGCAGTTCATGCCTGTGTTTAAAGGCATTTCACAGACTGACAGGCTGGTTGAAGGGAAGGGACCCTTGGAGGTGATCTTGTCCAACCCCCTCACTTGAGCAAAGCCGGCTGGCCAGGACCATGTTTGGAGAGCTTTCAAATATCTCCAATTTCTACAGTTTTAAGTAAAATAAAATAAAATACGATAAATGTTATTGCACCCAAGAATTGTCTCAGCTTTAAAGACATCTGTGAGGGTGAGAATTGATGTTCTGGTCTCTCCAAGCTGTTCTAGTCTCCATAGAGGCTTTCTCCCTCTCCCTAATTGATACAGATGTTAATTGTGTGATAATAAGGCTCAATTAGTGATAGCCCAAGCACTCCCTGAGCACCCTGTGGACTGGGCTGAGTTAGCGATTTGTGCCACAGGACTGAAAACAGGAGGACTTCCAACACAAGCCCAAAGCCTTGGATGGAAGCTAGATGCCCTGTTGCTTCTGCAGGAAGGGGGAAGCTGTTAGTCCCCTCTGCCTGCTTGGGCGACCTGCTGTGGTTGTATTAACATGGGCTATGGCCCTGGAGAGCAAAGTGCTGTCAGCAAATTGGAGGCTGGCTCCCCTGTTGAAGGGAATGGACGGTGCTTATTAGCAGGATAAGCACCATAAAAGAAACCTTTGAAGTGCCAGAGCTTTGTTGTTCCACTATTGAAGTCAATGAGAACTTTAATACTGGCTTCAGCGGGAGCGCAGCGGAGCTCTCTGCGTTGAAGCACATACTTAGGCAGAAGATCCGATCTTTTAGGCTCTGATCTTTCAGCTCTTCAGATCTTCTGAGGTCAGAGCTCCTCTGTCATGGCAAAGTGTGTGGGTGTCTACATGGTTTTTCAGGTAACAGATCTGCCCAGGAGGCTTTCCAGGGTAAAGAGGCAGTACTAGATGTGGTACTGCAGCCCACTGCAGTCCTCAGTCACCTCTGAAGCCTTTCTGAAGCCCTTGAAGGGATGCCCCACTCTCACTGCTCCCTGACAGGGGAATGAAGAATGAAGGTAAGTACCAGTACCTCCAGTTTCACCAGTGGGGAAACCCAGGCCCAGAGCAGGGAAATAATTTTTCTCTGTGTTAATACAGAGCTGGAAATTAATACCACGTTTACATCCACTGTCCTCATCGTGTATGTGGAGAAGGACAGGGCGCTAAAGCTATAGTGCTTTAATTCACTATAAGAATGATTTTATTACTATTTTATTATTATTTACTATTTTTGCTAGTGATCAGTTCTTTCTAAAAGACTTAATAGAAATGGGTGAATCTTCCTGGCTAGAAGCATCCTTCTCTTTTGTGTTACCTTGTAATATTCCTGCACTGTAAGCAGTGCCACTACATTTCTTTTGCATGCAGGGTTTTGCATGAAGATAGCTTCATAAAAATGAGAATATCTTTAAATCTTTTCAAAAATTTTTTAATTTTTTATTTTTTTACCTCCGGTGATGGAGAAATTCTAGCCTCCCCAGGCAGTAAATCCAGAAGGAAGACTTCCCAGTCTTTCTATCACAACCTTAGCCTGGACATTGGAAAGAAGCTTCTTTCCTAATGAATCCCATTCTTCTGACACTCTGGTGTCATTAACCATGCAGTGAGGGCACTGGTTTTGGAAACAGTCCAATGAGGTGATGCGTTGGGTAACGTGTAGATGTCGACCACTTTTTGAGATGAAGATACTTGCCAGGATTTAGAATTTCTTAGTGCATTTATGTTGATAGACAGAGATGTCTTTATTTTTATTTTTTTCCAGAGCAGAGATTACAGAACCTGTGAAATGAGTCAGACTTAGGCACCTCAGCTGCTCCTTAGAAATGCTTGTTGAACATGTGAAAGCTTAAGTTAAACCTCTTCTTCCTAAAACTGTGAAGCCTGCTAAAATATTTACAAAAAGGTTTTCCTTATTTTTTTTCCTCTTCTTTTAAAGTAACTTGAGATTTCCCATACTAATGTGACTGCAGGTAGTGTTGTGCTCAGTGAAACAACTGAATTTCTTAGGAACATCACAACCATTTAGCCACACTACACAGAGCAATCAAGTGATTAAGATAGTGAGAATAATCAAGACACCAGCAACAGAGCCAATATCAAAGATACTGTCCATCCTATAAACATCTACAGCTGCGCTAATCAGTCTCGACTCCTTTGCTGCCAAAGGAGAAAATAGTCACTTTCACAGCATGATTCATCTGGTCTATTTTGGCTCATGCCAAAGCCTCACGTCCCATTGACAGAATTGACTAGATCTCTACTGACTTCCCATCTGAAGGCGACTAGCTCAGATGGCAACAACGACTTCCCAGATGTTTGCTTTTGGCCAAATATTCTTCCCCCCAGCTTCCCCAGCCTTTGTGCATTGGACATTTCACACAGAAGCCCCACACGTCTTTGCTTCTGCATTTGCAACTCCCATTTAACTATGTTTGCAACAACTGTTGTCTGTTTCTTGATTTAATCCTCAGTAATTTCAGGAGTGTGGGAGGAGAGCATGATCTTGCCAGCTCTTCCTTTCCTGCATTGTCTTGGACTGCATTCACGTACTAACACCGTGGAACAAAAGCTGTGTCCGACGGTAATTAATGTTTTTGTAAGCTGTCAGGGAGAAAAACACTGGTAATTGGTAGGATGAAACAGTGGGGATGTAGTGCTAGTCTTTTCAGAGGAGCTATTTTGGTTGTCTGTGTTGCTTTGGTGATGACCAAGAAAAGTAAAAGTTTTTCCCCTTTCTTTGTGGCCTGCCAGGAGGATGTGTGATCAGCAAGGAGCCCTTACGAGCAAAGGGCTTTGCAAACCACGTTCTCGTGGTACTAAAAAATATATATTACATGATGATGCTCCCAGATATGTGACATCTTAGATGTTCTGCATTAGTTCATCTGGTCTGGCCTCCCTTACACATTCATCTCTGTCCTTCTCATTTCAAATGACATGTATCAGCCAGTCTGCATGGGAAAAGGCTGGCTGTTAAACTTTTTGGGTTCGTGACCCGGGCTCCACAGTTGTGATGATTACAGCTGACATAAAATTTGCCATTAGGAACAATTACTTCCTAATTAGTGTTAGATAGCACACACACTGACATTTCCCGTGATTCTAGCTGGGATAACACGTTGTTTTTTGTTGTTGCTGAGTTATTAAGAAGCTGATAACTGATCCTGGAGAAATCAGTCTCCTGAAAAGGCGCACAGCTGGGCTACCTGGAGCCACCAGCTGCAGCAGAGTGATGCTGCACGGTGCTCTGCCCTGGTGCACAGATCCTGGGCAGTCTGAGCTGATGGCGCAGACGTGATTGTTTATAGCCTCTCTGAGCTCACAGCCAGAAACCTCCAGAGAATCCCCTGGAAGCCTCCAAAGACATTTCTAAGTGCTAGTGACATCATTTCTGCAGAGAGGGGAGCTCTTCAGGGAAAACATATCAAAACGATCGCCTCCCTTCTTAAAGCCTGGACAGCGTGAGAGTTAAAGACCACTTATAAAAACATTAGCCCATAGTAACACCAAACAGGAGGGCAGCTCCTGGAGGATTCAGTATATGCCTTTGCACTGGGTATTGGGTGTCAGATATTGGAGTCTCCTGCCAGTCTCCTGCTTCAGAAGCCCCTGGAGCCACCTCTGAGATGTCTCAGCAGTGCCAACCCTGCACGACCGATGCCAAGTAGGTAACAGCACAGTGGTGCCCTTCTCAGAAGGGCCTTGCCACTGCCTGCCACAAGGGCAGAGAGTATTATTCTTTACTTGAGGCTTTGCCTGTCTTTCAGAGGACATGGAACAAATGAACTTTTGTTCTTATTCTAGTAGAGAACTGCTGTAGTGCACCAGAGCCATCGGCTGGAAGATATTTGGATGTCATTGCCTTGTGAGTGTCCTGGAGTCTGACACTTACTAAGAAAACTAGTATTTTTGGTCAAGGGCAAATCTAAAATCTACCACCATGTGATGGCAATGTCATAGCTAGCTCAATGTTCCATGCTGCAAGGAAGAAAGTATCACCAAAATATTTTTCAGTGGTGAAAACAAGCTTTCAAAACAAGCACGTGGTTGGACATGGTCCTCACAAAGTGGTTCACGGTAAACAAAAACAGGATGCTCCAAATTCATCTCTGAATGATGCTCTGATACTCTTCACTCTTTGTTTTATTCAGCAGTGCAGGGAGGAATGTCGTCTGATCCGTGTCAACAGCACAGTGTAGCCAGCAGGAATCTGTTATTTTCTTTGCTGCTCACTGGAGATTAGCATTAATTGATGGTCATTAACTGAGAAGTGCTTCTAATCAGTCAGCATTTTATCAAGTTATGCATCCATCCATTCTAGAAATTACAGGCATCCTGTCTGCCTTGCAAGTGCCCATGGCAGTTGAATAAAGTGGAGAAAGAGGTAACCTTCAGCCCCTCTACCCCAAACTGTCAGAAACACGTTATTAGCTATCCTTTCTTCCTAGCCATCCACTGGACCATCCAGGCTCAAACTTAAGGGTTTGGGTTTCTCATAAGGAAATTGGGAGACATGTCTTCTCAGAAAGAGCAGTCAGGCACTGGGACGGGTTGCCCAGGGAGGTGGTGGTGTCACCGTCCCTTGGGGTGCTCAAGGAGAGGTTGGACGTGGTGCTTAGGGACATGGTTCAGTGGGTGACATTGGTGGTAGGGGGATGGTTGGACCAGATGATCTTGGAGGGCTTTTCCGGCCTGAATGATTCTAGGATTTTATGATTTGAAGAAATCCTGCTTCAGAACTGTCACCTTCAAATATTTGAGAGTGATGCTCAAAAGTAAAAATTGTTTGCAATTTTATCAGGTGTGTCTATCACTAGCATCAGCAAAATCACAGCGCAAATTCCATATAAACATCTGGGAACTTCCACATTCCAACTGTCCTCTGGCATGGACAGAATGTGCTTTCAGCATGACTCAGTAATCTCCAAAACACTTGAGACGGTGTTCATTTCCCAATCACCCTTTTGAACCAGGCCCTTTTTCCATTGTCTTGACCCAGTGCTGGCACCTGAGTCACTTTGGAGACATCTAGCCCATTGAAAAGCCGTATGTGCTGGAGGAAGCCCTGGCTTGTGACTTATGTGTCTTCTGAAATGAGAAATAGAGTCCTGGATACAAAACACTAACTTCTTTTATGAAAAGAAGTCTCAGAAAGGTTTGCCTAAGTCATTCATGATAGCTGGGAAGGGGAGGAGAATATGCAGTTTTCAGGTAGCCAGAGACAGGCACTCATAAGCTTGTAAGTGTTGTAAGCCCAAGTGTCCGTGGTAGTCCCCAGAGTCCAATACTTGATTCAGTCACCTTAGTGCAGGAGCGTGGAGCTGCTGGAGATCACTAAGGGTGGCTGAAACATTCACATGAGGCTGGCAGAGATGGCTTCTGCCCCTGGAAGCCCTGTGTCCTTCTGGATCAGCAGCCAGGCAGGGTGCTCTGTGTCATCTCAAACAGTACCCGAAGGCATGGAGGTCTTCATTTCAGTCATTGTTCGAAACTGTGGTCACTAGAAATAAGGAATAAAGGCAAAATTCACCAGATTCCACACATACTTCTGCAGTGACAAAGGCTAAATGTTTCCTAGCATCCCATTTTATCTGAAGAAATGGCACCTGAGTGTTTTTTTTCTCTTCTCCCCCAAGCATTCCGCCTTTGAAATCACACTCTGTCTTCTTAGCTCCCTTGGGCTTCCAAGCAGCTGGTCACGTCAGAAGAGTAAAGCTTAATTGCTTTGACCTTGACAAAAGTATAAGTGCACAGGAAGAAAGGGGAAAAAAGGAGCCATGCTCTTCATTAATATTAATTTTAAAAATAGTTAAAACGAATCAAGTAAGTAGCATGAATATATTTTAAAAAGATTTTTAGATTTTTTTTTTTTTTTTTAACATTTTAATTAAATGGAAGCCTAAATGGATGTTTTTAAGGGTGGGAAAGCAGAGAATTGTTATTTTTCTTCCCAAACAAGAAGGTTATTGTTTAAAATTCTGACTGGTAGAAAAGGCCTATTGTTCTATATCGCTGCAGGTAACATTTTCTGATTTAAATGCTTTGTGTTTAAAAGATACAGCTTCATTGAAAAAAAAAAAATCAAGCTCCAACTTAACTCTCTCCTGAGAAAAAGATCTTCCAAATCTCCATAGAAAGGGATTAATATGTTAAAGTTTCGACTCCTATTGCATCAGAGTAAAACTCCATAGAGAAGAAATTTCTAACTCCCTCTTCCACATTTAGGACCAAACAAAAAGGTTTTGCCCAATAGCTTCATTCCATTCCAAATAAGTTCACAGAAAGGTGAAAGTTAAATTTTTTCCAGGATATTTGTGCCTGATTGTATTCATGCTGGTGCTGCTTCTCAACAAAGACTCACAGGAGGTGTGTGTGGTTTAGTAGAGCTGACTGAAAATTACCCAAACATTCTTGACTATTTCTTCAGGGAATATTGCTATTGAAATAATTCAGTCTTCACTATTACAATCTCCACAATGTGCTTCAGTCTGTTATTTTCTTAAGGATGTCTTTCCACACAGATTTAATTGTGGCAGCAGGAAAGCAATCCCAGAGCTGTCATGTCTTCCCACCAGACGGGGAAATTTTTATCCTAAAAATTGTCATTGCTTGCTTCATCCCAGCTTTCAGCATGTTCTCACTATGAAAAGCATTTGAGAGAGTAACAGACGTGCCATCAGTGTTAGATAAGAGGACTCGAAGTACAGGACTTGGCACAGAGCTCAAAGCTGCTATTGCCAAACAGGTTAGGCACCTCTGCCAGTAGTTGTACCCATGGACTCTTGCATTTGGGTTTATTTATCTGTGCTGATACTGAGTATATGTATAATATAAAATGCTTAAAATATACAGTGCTATATATTCTGAACTGCAATAGACTATTTGCATGCAGAAGGAGTAATATAAGAACTAGCGAGCCAAATGGGTGTGGATACCCAGTGTGGATACTGGGTGACCTTCCTTCCACAGGAGCCCTAGAGTTTCCCTGTGTAACAGGGGCAAATTCTTTCCAGTTCTCCAGAGCAGTTCCAGAAATGCAGAGAGACCAGTTCTTGTGGTAGTCTGTTACGAACTTTCATAATAACCACTAATCCCAACCCAAAACCATGATCTGAGACGCAGCTGTTACACTGCCGTCCTCCTGCAACAGTTCTTTCCCTGGAGATGTTTTGGATGCTCAAGTGCCACATCTTTATGATTTTCCCATCCCACCTCATGTATCCACCTGCTGCACCTTATCAGATGCTGTCCCAGGGCTCTCCTTGTTCTGCTTTCCCTGCGGTGCTTAGCACAACACAGGACTGATCCCAGCATCCTCTGGAGGTCCAATATAAATAGACAAAACCACGATATCCTTTGTAACCCTCTTTAGTCCTGCAATGTGTATGGCCATGTGCATTGCTCTCACATGCTTTCACATTAGAGATGAACACGGTGTAAATGGGCAGATAGGAGAGCTTCATGCACAGTCACAGCTCTGAAAAAAATCATCATGGAAACTAATGAACACATTAGGTTGTATTGGATTCACTTGGATTGAATCACTTGAAGCAATAAGCTTGTGAGAGGAAGTACAACTGCATTTTTAATGCTGATACCTCTAATTACCATATCAAAATGAGTTCCCTTCACTGGAGACTAACCCTTATCGTGCCCTGTATCTGATTAAGATGAAGCCTGGTAGAGGGAAGTGGAAGTGGGAGGTCTGACCCAGATAGCTGATAAGTCTGCTTTAGCCTAATTGCAGATGAAATGATTAATTGAAGAATTACATTAGGGATTAAATTTTACCCTTGGTCTCCCGCTTTCCTGCCAAGGAGGTGTCACCAGGCCTTGCACAGGCAGGGAAGCACAACTTGCTTCTTCTCTGGGGTCTCCTGGGAGAGGAAATCTGATGCAATTTGGAAGGTGGTAGAACAGCCCTGGAAAATTCGTATCTCCAGGGGAGGGACAAGATGCACCAGTTAGGTCTGAATAAACAAGCTCAGGTCCCAGGAGAAACTCAGGTCCCTTGTGCAGAAATGTATGGGCTTTAAAGACCCAGTGAGGGTGTTTTTTCTTCTTTTTTTTTCCTCCTTACTGTCTTCAGAGCTGATGGGCTATCCTTTAAGGTAGCTCTTCAATCTAAAAGCTGCTGGGAGACTTTCCAGTGAAACAAAGTTCAGTCTAAAACTGTTGGGTTGTTAACACTGGGCTACATCATCCAGCGGTCAGTGAACTTTCCCTAGGGTGAGGAAGGGTCTTAGCTTCAAGCCACAGTCACTAGAAGCTGAGTTTCCCAGCCCCATGATGGTTCAGAGATGAAGAACCAAGGGCATCGAGCACTCACAACCTCTTTGTTACTAATGAGGCCAACAGGAATGCCAGGTTCCCTCAACGCTTCCCCAGCACAGGCAAAGCCACCCTGATTTGTCTTGTTTGTTTGCTGGTCTAACTGATTTCCTTGTGAGTCACCGCTAATTCCAGATAAAAATAACCACGAAATATTTTGTCTTCTCCCCGTCACTCCAACACATCACACTCGCATACACATGCACTCCCCTCCCTGGCAAGCACCCGAAATTTCACATGAACTTGGGAAAACAAGGAAACCCTGCTTTCCTGCCAGATTTAGCAACTGATTACGTTCTGTGTGATTGCTCAAAATCACATTGTTTTGAAGGTTGAATAGCAGGCTGCAGCAGAAAGAAACAGCCTGTGTCCCAACAGCTTGTCTACTTTCTCTAGATGAACTAATTAGATTAATAAAGGTATTGTTTCTACTTAAAACCCTTCTCTGGTCTACAAACTTGGTTTTCAACAGTCCTCCTGTGGTTCCCAGTGCTAATATCAGACAGTGTTTGTCTACAAAGAACTCCCTGTGCTAAAAGAGACTCAGGGAGACCTTTGCAGTATCTTAAGGCCAGGCTAGGCTTTGTGGGAACCTTGTTACCTGCACTCAGGATGTGGTCAGTGAAGCAGACCTGGAAACTATGTTTGTTCCTGGGAATGGCCTGGGGTGAACATGGAGACAGATCTGCCAGGTTCATCATTGTTGTCATAAGGAAAAAATATCTGCCTGCACCCTGCTGATAGGGGGAGAACTTCATGTCAGTGGGGTAGAACTGGTTTTCCTCCCTCCAGGAGGCACCTTACAGGAGGTAACCCCCAGATGGAGCTTGGTTTTGAGCTGTGAGGATGGGAAAGAATAAGAGGAAGCCACATCTTTCCATTTCCTGAGAAAGTAATGGAAGTGTCTCCCTGGAGTGCCGTTCTCCTAGGGATAACTTGATTTAGAGGCTCTCCACACAGGAGAAACGTGGTGGATTGAGGCTTGCTGGGCTAGGCCACGGCAGGATGGGACCGTGGGCAGGTCCCAGCAGCTGCTCGCTATTCTTTCCTTGACAAGGGATCCATCAACTTCATTCTGTCAACATAATACTGTAGATGTGCTCTGGCAATGCCATCAAGCATTTGGGAGATGGGAGAACCACTTGCTCTTGTGTGGATGCATCCCTTAGAGCAAGTCGCGCTGCAGAAAAATACACACCTGGTAAAGGGAAAATCCCGGCATTTCTTACAGACTCCAGTGTTTCTATTTCCAGCAATACAGACAGAATGCTAAGAAACTGCTCAGAAGAATAGACATGGTGCAGAGTGACTGTAGAGATGCTGGCATCGAGCTGCAAAGCTCAAGTGAGGAAAAGCAAAGCTCCTGCCGTAAATGAGTAGGGCTGGGCTGCACAGCCAGCGAGGGAAGCATCCTTTGGTGAACCCATGGCAGATACATCAGCTTCTGCCTTGCCAGAAGGATTCTGTGGTGGTCTTATCTCATTGGAAGTTTTAAGAGTCTCTCCTGCACGGTTGAATGCCATGAGTTTTCTCAGAACACCTCTGGGAAGAGATTTTACCTTTACAGGTGAGTGGGTTTCCCACTTTCCCTGGGACACTTGGCATTTGGAGGAGACCAGGGGCTGGGGTGCCAGAGCAGTTGTTTTGTAACATCCTGTCTCAAGCCTAAGTCTATATTTTTCCAGGATGAAAACACAGATGGACACATGTTCTGCATTAATCACCCCATTGTGCTGGTGGTGTGCTACAATTCGAGCTGTATTTAAAGGCTAGAGGGATGAATATAAAGGCACTGCTGAGATTTCTGAGAACTGTACTTGAGAGCACTGGCTATGCTGTTACCAGAGCAACTCCAAGCCACATATCTTTTTTTGGTCGCACCTCTTGAGAACATTTTAATACCGTCTGTGGAATCGCACACTCACTCAGCCATGGACTGCCAGTGCAAGGATGTGCACAGCAAGAATGTCACATCAGAGAGCATCTTGGATGAGAAGCAGGTTTTCTAACTGGTCAGGAATGTTCTGGCATCCATGGAGGTGAGACATGTGGTCCTCCTTCCCTCCTCATCTTTTCCAGTGTCTGTTGGATTTCTTTCATGGTACAAAAGGCTCACTGCAACTGCAAGGTCACGCATGGACTTTTCATCAACCTTCCTTCCTCTCCTTAATGCCACAGCTTTGCTTGAGGCACCCTGTACGCTGTTCAAAGCCCAGGGAAGGACAGAGATCATTCTCAGCAGCCTTTCTTCTGGTGTGGAGTTACTCAGTAGTGCTGCTGCTGGAACAGTGCAATGGGTGAGAAAATAATAGCCCAGCAGGAGACTATTAGTTGTGTTCAGCTGTGTAGGTGTGAGGTATCAGCTTGCTACCTACAGCCATCAGGCCCTGGAGACTGCCAATGCATTAAAACCACCCAAAACAACTCGCTGGAAAGAGTTATGAACAGCATTAGATCGTGCAAAGCAGGGAGATAATTCTAAGCATCCTTCTCTGAGACAGTTTGACATTTTTCAGTGGGGAAACTTCCTTCTGATGGGACAAGACGTGGGTGAAAGCTACTGCGGGGATGAGCTAACGCGTTGCATAGCTTGTCACCTCCCCTGTTGATGTCTGTTTTGAGTCAGGATGTGAGGAGCACGGGGCTCGGTGTTTGGCTGGGCTTGTTTGCATACACCTACTTGTGCACTCTGTAATGCAACAAGGAAGAGCTGAAGGAATTTTGGGGGGCGCTGAGAATCCTCCGAGCAGCTCCGTGTCTCTCAGACAGAAGGGTGGGAATTTACCCAGAGGGACATGGTGGCGCCTGAGTGCTCTTTCTTGGGAAAGCTGCAGATAAATGATTTACAAGTGTGTTTTGACCTCGCAAACTCCTCGGAGAGCTCCTCAGGAGACCTTAGATGATGCGAAGAAGGAAATAGTTCACTGCAAAGGGGAAAAGCTGGAGCCAGCTTGACCTGCAGAGGGTGTTAGGTTAAGAGGAGAGCTTGCAAACGCAGGGGGAGATGCCAGGGTTCAGGGGTCCTGGAGCACAGGCAGTCAGCAGAGACTTTGCAGACATGCTGGAAGTAGTTCAGGGGTAGCACATTGGGCTGGGGAGAGACCAGCTGTCCTTCCCCACGACCAGCAGCAGCAGCCTGCAAACAGCACAGCAAGTTTCCTAACACTGGAGCATGGGTGATGATGCTCTCCCAGGAGGGCAGCAGATCTATCATGAAGCCATTTGGTCTGCCAAGAGGAGGACTGTCCCGGGAGCTGTGGAAAGCTGTGCTTACCTAGGCATTTGGACCCTTCATGAAATTTTAAAAATATTTTGAAGTGTTACCAACAAGGATCATCCTTAGGAGACAGCTGGGGATGAAACCATGCTGCCCCTGGGATCCCAGATTTTCTTGCTTTGCTCTGGGACCACCGTGGGGGCAATAAGTAGCTCCTGGAAGGCAAGGAGTCAAGATGGTGGCAAATCAAGCCAGGGAAAAGGATGTTTCCAGAGAACATCCTACTGTCACCAAGACATTTCTGATGGGACAGGAGTGCGCAAAGGAACGGCTGGTTTCTGTACGAGTCTGCAATTTGCGTTTAGCATTTTGCAGTTGTCACTTGTTGCTTAAGAGTTTAATGCATTCATTTTTGTCCTTTAACCTTGCTTCCTTTTAGAGACCCGCCAGACTAATTTATGTTCCATTCTGGTGTTTTAGTACTCGCACCAGACATCTAAATGGGTGAAGTGTCAATTTGTCGGCTGTGCAAACCATGGAGGAGCCAGTGAGCCTGTCCCCCTCGCCTCCCAGGTCTCCTGGTAACGAAGCAGCAAGAAAAACTCACTCCTGAGCTTTCATGGGCTACTTCCTTGCTTCCCTGGTCTGTGTTTTTCTTAGGCTTGGCTCCTGGACATTTCCAAGGAAGCTGAGTGTAAATATGTGTAAATATTCCTGTGAGGGGAATCTTTAGTCCTAAAGTCTAAAGTCCCAGAGCACAAGTCCAGCTCAGTCAGACTTCGAGAGGGCTCTCTGTTTATGAATGTTGGGAAGTTGGAGAAGTGAGATTCTGATATCAAACACCTCATGTGAACATTAATCCCTTCACTCCCGATTCCATGTTCCTTCACAACTCCAAAGGACAGTGTTTGAGGAGAAAGAGAACGCACTGAAATGACTCTTGTGGAGAAGAGATGGAAGCAAGTGATGGAGAGCTGTGAATCTTCACCCATTTTGCTTTGCAGCTTCCAGGAAACCTCCATGTTCTTCTTGTAACTTTGCATTCAGGCTGGTTGATGTCAAAACCAGGGCTGTTCAATGAGCTAAACATCAGAATAAATACTCCATTATCTCAATCCATGGTCTCTGTTTCCTACTCTGCACCCATTCACATGGAAAGTTACCTCTGTGATGCATTTTAAAGGCAGCTGTCAGAACAAGCAGTATTTCTGTGCTGTGTTAGAGCTGAGAGTTAGTCAAATGTTACTCTTCTCCAAAAATGCTCTGCAGCATGGGCAGAGGTGGACCACTGTGAGCTGGGTGTGAGTTAACTCCAGTTAAAGCCCCTTACTGAAAGCAGAGAGCTGCTGGGATAGCCAAGGGCTTGCCCTGCAGGTGGTAGGACCATTGGATCTCAGAACTGGTGAACATGCAGGTGCATCAAGTCACAGTTAGACAACACTTTGACAAGGCTAAATCTGGGCTCCAGATTCCTCCCCCACATGCAAAACATCTGCAAACATCGTCCGCTGTGATGCTGCTGGTGTCCGAAGGTGCAGTTTTACTGCTGGCATCCCCCTCTGCTAGCTGTTGGTGGCAAATGGCTTATTTCAGCCCTGCCAGCTCTGGGCTTCACCTGCTGCTGGAGAAACAGCTCCTTCGGTTACACTGAATGGGATTATCCTGTCAGAGCTGGTTACCTCTTATTTCAGCAGAGTGAGTCAGGGAACAGTCTCTGAGGATGGGGTGGAGGGTTGCTTACAGTGTGGGTTTGCTTCTCCCTCTGAAACACAAAGATTTGGCTGGTACCTGCCATGTAGCACAGGAGCAAGGATCCAGGAACAGACTCCAGCACGATGATTCCCCCGGTCCTCCATCCCTAGATGGCTAGCAGACTTCGGCTTGTCAAATGCTGGAATTAGGGAAATTTCTGTTGCTTTGACTCAGCTAAAAATTTCATACTAAATTCAGAGCAGCGATTTGAATGGATCAAAGCATTATGACAGCTGCCAGCCTTTGACACAACATTTTCATTTGAAAAAGTGGTGGAAGGAACACAGCTTATACATCGGCGGATAATGGATTTTAAATTGCACATACTCTTACACGTAAAAAGGTTTGGGATTTTTGCTGAGAGCTATTCCTCTCTTCCTCTCTTTAGATTACAGTATGTTGTTGCTCCAGGGAAAATGGGTTTTCAGGATAATTTTTGTGGCTGCACTGATGCCCTGTTGAACTGAAAATGTTTAACAATGTTTTAATGTTTTTGTCCTTGAATGGACAAAAAAAAAAACCAAAACAACAACAAAAAAACCCTTCAAGACTCTTTTTTTCCCCTTTATTGTTTTCCCCTTTATTGTAGCCTTAAGTCAGCAAAGCATTTAAATACAAGCAAATTGCTGCTACTTACAGTTTTCTGGTGTGCATTACTTGTTTGCTAGAGCACACAGTTTTAGAATAACTTGTGTTGTGGTGGTGGTTGTTGCTGTTATTACAGATTTGCTCTCAATTAGTGTCGTGGATCCTCAGCTGCATGGGGGGCAGGTCTCACATGGGATATGTGCAACCACATCAAAAAGCCAGATCAGCATAATTTGTCTGACGTCCTTGCAGTTGTCCAGAGCTGGGCCAGTCCTCCCCATCTCCCTTTATTACCAGCAGAGAGAAACAGACACTGTACATGGCCTAAAAATGTATTTCAGATGCCTGTTTTAAGATGAGATAACATGTTCTCTGTACTCCTGATGATTTTAGCCAGCTTAGCTATCTGCTGACCACAGAAAGAGGACAAGGTAACTAACTCAAGAGAGACTTTTCCACCCAAGGCAAATGCCATGACCTGGGCTCCATAAATATTTATGCAGCATGGTTCTATATCATTGCCATGGGTAATATAACCAGAGAGGTAGAAATGACTGCAGGATATGATCCCACCATGATTTGGTCAATCTTGTCTTCAGGACATGATTGTCTTATTTCAGTCTTGTTTTTCTTCCTTCCTTCCTTCCTTCCTTCCTTCCTTCCTTCCTTCCTTCCTTCCTTCCTTCCTTCCTTCCTTCATTTCTTCATTCCTTCATTCCTTCCCTTTTTTGCTTTGCTCACAATTATTACTGCCATGTTTCCTCCACCTCTCCTATGTACTTAATCACAGAATCACAGAATTTCTAGGTTGGAAGAGACCTCCAAGATCACCGAGTCCAACCTCCAACCTAACACTAAGACCTCCACTAAACCATATCCCTAAGCTCTACATCTAAACGTCTTTTAAAGACCTCCAGGGATGGTGACTCCACCACTTCCTTGGGCAGCCCATTCCAATGCCTAACATCTCAGAAGAGATATAATTCTCGCATAGACAAATAATTTCTCTCTGGCAGAACAGGGACTGGTAAGTGAAGTACTTGCAGTGTAACAAACCTAATTTTGCTAAACCACAGCCTTAAATAGCATGGGCAAAAATACAGTGGTCTGTCTCAGAAAATGTAAGTGTAGAAAAAGTGAGTCTGCAGAAAACCAGCATTGTTCAGACTTGTACTGCGGTGCTTTCAGATCGAATGCTCTCCATCCTCAGGGCAGGTGGTTCCTTTCTAACTGGGGTTGCTGCAGTCTTCACGATGTGCACGTTGACCTGGTACTTCTCTAGCACCACGAGCAACATTTTTCAGCTTGGATGGGGTGGGTCCGCTCACAGACAGAGCAGTTCCTCTGGCACACCAGGCTGGATCACCGGCATCTCCCCTGGTGTCTACCTTGAGCCCTTGTTGCGGAAGACTCCTTCACCACAAGATTATTCACATACACTTTGGTCTTCCTGGGATCCAGGTATGGTATTTTATCAAGCAGCCGAGAAAGATGTGAGACCTCGAGCTGATATCAAACTCCGGTGTACTCATTAAAGAGGATGTCAGCTCGGGTTTGCCCACTGAGTTCAGTTCCCTCCAGGCAAACAGCAGCGATCTCAGCGTCCTGAGGTGAGGTAGGACACACGTTTAAAATTTCAGTGTACTTTCTTGTCCATAACCTCTGTTCCAGTGGAAGTCAGGCTGATATTCATCCGTTCAAGATGTGAACTGCTGGGAGATTTTATTTTATTTTATTTTTAAAACAGCCTGAAGCATCATCTATTTATAGACTGAATAGTACCTTTAACACAAAGTATAGTCTTTAGTGGTGTTATTCAACAATAAATAGCCTGCATTAATCAGCGATGAGAGACAAGGTCACCTCTTTGTTCTGATTCACTTTTCTTCTTTAATTTGGCTTTGCTCCTCACACTGTTGCCTCTTTCTTGAAAAGAAAACCTGCTTGAGTTGCTGTGGTGCTCACTTGGGACAGGCTTTGTCTTTCCAAGTCCAGAAGAAGGTACTGATGTACCAACTTCATCGGTACATCACCAATGAAATTCCTCTGTGATTCACAGCAGCATGGCTTGGAAATAATCCTACAGGTGTCCAGGTAATATTTTGGGTGTATACTGATGTAAATTAGAGCAGAATGATTTGTTTTCCACATATATGTCCTGTGTTGTGTTGGTCAGCCCATGAATATATGTCTGATGCTCTGTGGTATTACTAAGAGACAGTAAGTACTGTTTCTTTGAGTACCTGGGATTTTCTTTTTTTGGCTGGAGGTTGTTTTGCCCCACTTTTTACTTCGAGGGTAGATTTTTTTTTTTCTTCTGTGTACTTTTGTGTGTGCAAATAAATATTTTTTTTTTTCTTTTTTCAGTAAAAGGCTTGGTAGCATAAAATAAATATTTCAGTGTTCCACTTTGCAAAAAAAATTTATAGTGGCAGTCTTTCAGTCTTTCTGTAGAGAGACATTCAGGGAATGCTTTTCTCAAGAGGGATGATGATCTCATCTACAAGTTTCTCCTCCCAAATCTGCCACTCTAGCATCAAAAAGAGCTCCATGGAAAATGGTAGACATGATTCATCTTTGTATTGTGGTAATGTAAAAATGAAACAATACACCAATTAAACAGTCCCAGTGAGTTCAGAATATGGGCTGCCCCTGGGGGCATTAGGACTTTTTGCATGAAGACGATAATATCTGCAGCATTAGCTTCAAGTTTCTCCCTGCCTTCCTGGGCTCTGAGAGGTGCCATCATGCTTTGTTCAGTTCTGGTGCACTTGCTACTCATCCTCAGAAAACAGAAGGTATTTTCTGCCTGCCAAGTCCTTCTGAAAGTGTTTCGTGAGACAATAGAAAATGCTGGAGGAGCATTTAAAGGGTGTTTAAGAAAGGTGAACTTTCTGTGCATCCTTTGCTTTAGATGAGATGCAAACATGGACACGTTCCTCCCCACATGGATACCCACATAAAGGCACATACTCCATAACAGATCTTTCCATGTAAAAACAACCAGACAACTAAAAAACAACCAACCAACTAACAAAAAAATAACACAACAACCTCCCTCCAAAACACTGAAGTGATTGGAAGCAAAAGCCTACTGTCTGTGCTACCACAAATAGTGCTGGCATCAGCCTGGTGAAGGCTTATGGGTCCCCTAGAGAAAAAAAAAAAAAATGTATGAAGGGAAATTGCTTCCCTTTGGTCTTTAGTCTCAGAGAGAGCTGAACTGGGCATGTTTACAGAAAGCATGCTCCTTGCCAGCCTTCACTACAATCAAACGTAAGGCTTGTCCTAGACTGGTTTGCTTTGCTCCTAATAAAGTCTATGGTTAGGAAAAAGAGGGGAACAACTCATGACTCGATGATTCTAAACAGTAAATATTTTCTTAGAGGAGTTATTTCCTAATTATTATTTGCTCAAGACACAGCTTACACGTAATCTTCTGTGTGATATTCAATACTGAAACTTGACAGTTTGGTTGTCAGATTTGCATGTATAAGAGCAAGAGACAACAAAGAGAAGCCACAGGAAAAATAAATAAAATAAGATAAAATAAAATAAAATAATAATAATAAAAAGCTCTCAAAACCACAGTCCAGGTAAACCTCCTCATATTCTATGCATGTTTCAAATGTTAATCTCAGTTAATGTCTTTTCCCCTTCTTTTTAATGCCAGCCTCATCTTCTTTTCCAAGGGCAGGGGTGTGTGTAGGCAAAGGGGAAATATGTGTATTCATGGTCTGGACTGGGACATTTCTTGCATCTGAGAGGGCTCAGAACAGCATCAGCTCCATCTCTGAACATTATGACTCACCTGTCCATCCTGACTTCAAGACAATTTTACTGTGATCCTCATGGAGAAGCCTGGGTTGGACTTCACAGATGCAAAAACAGTGAGGCTTTAGATGAAGTTTATGCCATTTTTTCAGGCCACAAAGAAAAATCTTCAAAAAAGTGTATTACCTGGGATGCTTCTCAGCAATATCTTCCTGTACAAAATGACCTGAAGAAACTACAGAAAACAAAGACAGTATAAAAACCTACCATCTACATCTGAGCTAAATTTAGGATGAGGTGAAACACGACTAAAGGAATGTGAGTGTCTGACCAAATGATACTCACATTAATTCAAACTAATACCTAGTGCTTGGCTGGGTTGCTTAAACATTTGAGACACTCTATCATGTTGCACAAATGGACTTGCAATAGCATATGTGATGGGGGCACTATGCAACCTAAAAGGCCTGGACTGTCTCTGTCCAGCACAGGAGAACCCAGGTGCCTACACTGTGGATGACCCTACAAGAGATGTCTACGTGACCACTGTGGGGAGTGGAGAGTGACCCACTACAGCAGGCTGAAAGAGACCTGTCCGTGTAAGAGACAACAGCAGCTGCTCAGAGGAATGCCAGGCAGGATGCAAATCAGAGGAAGAGGCTAAAGGGAGATCTGATCCTGACCTGGAGAAAAATTCGGAGAAAGATCTCTCATGGTGCAGAGCTCTCCAGCAAAGTAGACATGAGACTAAAATCAGTTGAAACTAGAAAATTAACATAGTGGTGAGAACACGTTTAGTTCAATAACAAAGTTCTGTCTGACAGGGTCTGCAAAAAAAAGGTTTGCAGAAAGCTGTCTTAGATCAGTGGTCTTCATCTGGGCCTCAACGTGTCCTTGCTCCTGATCTGTCACACATGACAAGAACAAGGAAAGGAGGAAGCATCTGAAACTTCATCCAGTAGTTAACATTTTGGCATGGCAGAACTTTCCACAATAAGTGTAAAATTTTCTGGAAAAGCAAACATTGCTGGGAGCTAGTTTAATGCTCTGGGATGAACTTTCTGCAAGAACTAATGGCCTCCACAGTTCTCAGCACTTAAAAATGGGAAAGACATTAGCCAGATTAATGATAGTTTCAATTCTAGTTATTATAGTCATGGTCAAGAATGAAGTTAAAAAGAAAAAGTGGATTTAAAGTAAACATCACTGTGTGCTTGGCACTTGGTGATATTTTTCCTCAACAATAAGCCATAACTTGTGCTTTATTAAGTCCAATCTCATGGATCCTTTCCTTTTTTTTTTTTTTTTTCACTTTGGAGATCCAAATACTTCTATGTCTGCGTAAATCCTTCCAGATTCCAGCTGAGGAATTGAGTCTGTCTACCCCTTGCTCTGGCCCACAGCAGCAAAAACAAGTTATAGATCTCAAAGACTTGTTGGAGCAAAGAATAGACAAAAAAGGACTACAGACGTACACTTACTTCCTCTTGTCATTATTTGTAACACCTGGTGATGGATCAGTCGTATAAATAATATGAATATGCTTAGATAAATAATAATATATTCCTGATTAGGAGAGAATGAAAAAAAAATCTGGAAAGAGCTACAGCACTGGGACAAGAGGGTATTGGATCTTTTACATCTGATATTTGGGCACACGCTGAAGGCTCCCAACTGCATGAAATTAGACAAGCAGTCTCCAGCTTGATGGCACAGCCAAGAGTTAGTTAAGCTCAGTGATTTCTCCAAAGAGCTACAGATATTTGGCAGCAACAGACAGGGAAAATATGCATATGTGAGATAGAAGAGTATTTTTTTTTTTAACTTCCCTGTGTCTGACTCTCAAATGCTGCTGTCTGTGCATTTACTAATTTGTATCAAACCTTGAATAATTCCCTTTCAATTTTCTGCCGAGCACTAATTCGACCAGCTAATTATTCTTTACTTACAGTGAATTTGTGCTGGCATAACATGAGCCCATAATGACTCTTGATCCAGGCTGTGTTTGGATTAGCTAATAAGCCCAATAGAGAAGACTGCAGCCAAATCCTACGTTGGGCATAATGCGAAGCCCTGCTTTGTTTGCCTCCTTGTACATGAAAGAAGCAGAGAAAATCACTGAAAACTGAGGTGAGACGGCGATTGTCATGGCCAGTGTTTGAGACAATAAGGGAGGGAGACGGAGAGCTGGCGATGGGGAAAGCGTACATGGTTCATTGGTTTCAGAAGATCAGAAAGTGAGTCATTGGGATGCAATATTAGCCAGCACAGTCATGCTTATTTGAAAAATGGTCCTTATCTGTCTGCAGATGAAACTTGACTTTTAAACTTCTTAACAAGCAGAGCCTGTTGGTCCCTTACTTTGCAGCCTGGACTCTACTGACCATGCAGACCAGAGCCGGGGCTGACTAGCTCTCACATAGCATCAAGGCTGTAAGCATTTACAGACTCACCAATCACTGAATCACAAAATGGCTGAGGTTGGAAGGGACCCCTGGAAGTTACCTAGTCCAACCCCTGCCCAGCACCTCTCACAGGATCACATCCAAGCAGGTTCTAAATATCTCCACAGAAGGGGACTCCACAGCCTCCCTGGGCAGCCTGTTCAGTGCCCTGTCACCCTCACAGTAAATAAATGTTTCCTCATATTCAGCTGGAGCTTCCTGTGCTTCAGTTTGTGCCCATTGCCTCTTGTCCTGTCATCAGGCACCACTGAAAAGAGTCTGGCTCCATCCTCTTGACAGCCACCATTCAGATATTTGTGCTCATTGACAAGATCCCCTCCTGGCCTTCTCTTCTCCAGGCTGACCAGGCCTGAGTCTCTTGGCCTCTCCTCATGTGAAAGGTGCTCCAGTCCCCTCAACATTTCAGTAGCCCTCTGATGGACTCGCTCCAGTATCTCCATGTCCCTCTTGTAGCCCAGAACTGGATACAGCACTCCTGGTGAGGCCTCACCAGGGCTGAACTGAGGTGCAGGATCACCTCCTTGACCTGCTGGCAACGCTACTAATGCACCCCAGGGTACCATTGGCCTTCTGGGCCACAAGGACACATTGCACTCTGGTGCATCCCCCAGTCTACACAGGGAGAAATCTTGCTTGATAGAGGGTTCTGTAATTACAAAAACCTGTTTTCTCCAACATGTAGGAAACAGTGGCTCACAGGGATGTGCCATAATCTGACCTGTAGGTTTTATAATGCATTTTTGACTAAAGGCTATAGTTTTCTTGTCATGTTGCTGTCCATCAGACCTAGGACATAACAATTCTGCTTACGTATGCTGCAAGTACCAATTTTTACCACTAACCCAGTATTTACCACTAACCCAGAAGATCTAATACACAAAAAGTATTATGTGTGTGAAGCCTCTGTGAAAATAAATAAAGTATTATATGATTATGTTCAATGTACGTGCAGCATGGCCAGGAATTTTAATTTAGAGAATGGGAGATAATAAACATGACGAGGTCTGATGTGAAGATTGTTGCTTTCCAGTGGAAATGTTTTGCTGTTCACTTTGTTCTTCACTTTGAACTGTGAAAGAGGGACAGTAATGAAGCTAATAATAAAATATTATTATGGCTCCTGAGAAACACGGACAGCAGGGCAGAGACTGTCCTGCACATCAGAGAGCAGCTTTCAGGCCAGTAGCAGGGGAAATGCAGGGAATGGGAACCACAGAGTGTAGGGGAAATGGAAGCATCATGAGGAATATATCTGGGAGTGTAAACTGCACAGAAACCTGTCAGACTGCTTCTTTCCCCCAGTAAGAATGGTGGGATGTAGTACATAGTGTTACCCAGGATCAAATGTCCATGAGGCCCTTGCTGATACCCATGATGAATGTTGCATGCAGGCTATTCTTATGCCCCAGGACAAGGAGATGGGAGCCAGGTCCTACATCCCTGCTGCTGGAGCCCACGGTGGGGACATGTCCTAGGACTGCTGGAGATAATGCCATTGGCTTCACTTCTCTCCTTTTTGTGTAGCCTAGAGAAAAGGAGGCTCAGGGGAGACCTTATCATTCTCTACAACTACCTGAAATGAGGCCTGGCAACTTGGGGATTGGCCTCTTCTCCCATGCCTTCAGTGATAAGACAAGAGCAAATATCCTTAAGTTACACGAGGCGAGGTTTAGGTTGGATATTAGGAAAAATTTCTTCACTGAAAGGGTTGTGAAGGATTGGAACAGGCTGCCCAGGGAAGTGGCTGAGTCACCATCCCTGGAGGTACTGAAAAGACGTGTAGACGCAGTGCTTAGGGACAGGGTTTAGTGGTAGCCTTGGCAGTGCTACATTGATGGTTGGACCAGGTGATCTTAGAGGTCTTTTCCAATCTAAATGGTTGTGTGACTCTATGATTCTAACTTACCTATCAGGCATGTATCTGTGCCAGAGGGTCTGACACATCCCGGCAGCTGACTCACGAAAGGCTCAAAGTTGCTTTTGACAGAGGTTTTTTGATTCAGCTCTCCCTGAAGGACTTAGACCAGCCAAATCCAGTAGTTTCATGGAAATCTGCACTGTGACTTTGAAATATTTTCCTTGGCATTGTGTATGAGTTGTAACCATTTTACATCTTTTATTGTTATTATTCTTTTTTAATCATACTAGACTGTGACTGTCCTCTGTAGGGTAATGGCTCCACACACTTAGCATAATCTCTTCAGAGTGTAAGGAGAGTCCTTCACATCGTTCAGGATACAGATGCTAATCTGGCCCAAGAAAATAAAAGATGCTCCTTTCAGCATGGGGAATACAACATACCCGAGGGGTACGCAGACACCATCTTTCCAACAAAATTGTCTGTAAACAGTAAACTAACAGAGCTTAGACAATCTGATCGTTTGGGTTGGTGCTTCATATAGGAACAACCAATAAATAACACCACTCAAAGTGGTGTTGATGAGTCTCTGACAGGGAAAAACATGTGATTCTTCCTTGCTGAAACATGGACCAGGGGGTCTGATGTATTTGTTTTTTAATTGACTTTGACAGCACAGCCTTTTGGTTTTATGCTGCAGATGGGACTACGTGTAATCATTTCGCAAGGAGTCTGTCCCGCATGAATCATAAATGTCTTGTGGCTGGAAGCTAATATAATTTCGGAACGTGTGGGAAGGGTTTGATTTATTGAGGGAGTCACATGATGAGGTTTAGGTCTGCACAAGCTCGAGGCTTTTCTTTCGATCCCGAGGCATACAGTGAGTCGGAGGGGGTGGCAGATGGAATCTGTTTTATTTCACATCTCTGCCTCTATGAATGCAGCAGGAGAGGGAACCACAACCTTCCTGGAAGATTTATGAAGCTGGCAACTTTGATGAAACATTTTTACGGAGTGCTTTGCTTTTATTGCTTTGCAAGCGGCTTCCCAATACTGGTCAATGCTGACAAAAGCAAAAATGCTTTGGAATCCTGTATGCACTGAGTGGGGGGAAATAATGAGGATGAGCAATCCAGCTGCTGTTAACAAGGTGAAAGCCAGCCTGGAGCATCCTTGTGGAGACAGACTGTCAGGCACACATATTTACCAGTGAGCATGTAAAGCGTGCAGAGTGAGTAATCCCAAAAGTACTAAAATGAGACAATCCTAATCAGTGAAGGCAAATCAAAACCTTCAAGCAACTTTATTGGTTACAGCACTGGATGTCTGTGACGTTGTTCTGTGCTACTTGTCCCAGGCAATGAAGGTTGCATGCACAGTATGGAGCTCTCCTTGACCAAGGCAGGGACATCACCTGCCTGTTCCAACCGTGGCGCAGTTTGCTTTCAGTGGAGTCTCCTGTGCCTTCAAACCTTTCAGCATTTTCTGTATATACTGAAGCTGGCAGGCCATTTGCACTGCCTCTACATCCAACCCTCATCCTGGTCTCAGGAAGTCTTTGCTCAGACCGACCATCTCTCCCATCTCTGGTCAGGCCATTCACTAAATCATATTGTCCAGATGGTTGGTCCTTGTTGCTCCAGCCTGTGAATTGGCTGCTCCTCAGAAACCTCTCCAAGCTCATCCACCCAACTTCCCTCTGTCTGGCATCCCATTTCCTCACATCTCTGACCATCATCCTAACAGCAGGAGAAGGCCCGGCTGGGTTCATCTTCTTTGTACTCCTAATGAACTCACGGAGAGCTGGAGATATTCCTGTTCCAGGCTCTTACTTTGATGGGCACGGTGCTGGTACCAGCTGGGGGCATCCTCAGAGATGCTGTAGGCTTGGCAAAAGAAGATTTAGTGGTCTTTATTCTGGAGCTAGGCACATGAAAAAAAAATTAGGAGTATCATGCCCAGATAAGATCAATAAAGAAAGATATAAAACAGAAGCTAAGGATAAAATGAGTGGATGCTGAAGTGGCTGGAAGACAGAGGCCCCTCGCAGGACTAGCAGGATAATCCAAGTCTCTGATGTTCCCTGTTCCTCTAGGTATAGCCCAAGACTCAGATAAGCAGAGCTCTGCTCTGCTTTTTCTTTTGCTCATCTTTGCTAGGCAGGCAACAACCCATCCTTGCATTTGTAATTCAGGTCATAACAGTGTATTTTTATTAATTTTGGAAGGAAGAGGGGTTTAGAGCAGCTGAATGGAATGGACAGCTGCTGACTGGAAGCCATCCATCTCAAAGCCAGTCCTTCCAGTTCTCTGGATATTCCCTCCCCTTTGATGGTGGTTTTCTTTCTAAGTTTCAATGAACGCCACTGTAACGCAGCTTGGGCAGGACATATTTTTATCAAGCTCCTTGTTTTCTGATGGGGAAAGCTAATATCACTTCGTCCAATGACAACAGATAGCAAAGCCCAAGAGAAAAAGAACCCGAATGTTTTAAATAGAAAGTGTGCCAGGTGCTGCCTGGCAGGAGAGAGGAGGTGAGGGATCATGTAAAAAGCTACATACCTGTTTGGTTGCCAGACAAAAAAAAATGCACTGTGTACTATATGAAGAAGGAGGAATGATGTGACCAAGGCTTATTTACCTTTTCCAGTGGTGTGAATATGTCTAATGAAACACACTGTCCTTACTAGCAAGCCATACAAGCCAGGCAGGCATCTTTGTGCCTGTATGTCCAAAGCTGATGCAGATTTTGAAGTCTGAAATAAGTCTGCGTTTTGTCACGTGATGGCTGGGCAAGTTGGAGGGGAAGCATAAGTGTTGTGGTCACTGAAGTGACAGATGATTGCTTTGTAGGTTGCTGATCTCGCATAAGGAAAGCCAGGAAGGCCAGTCCTGTTGGGAACAGGCAGTGTGCAGCAGTCACTGGCTGGGGAACATCTTAAGCAGCTTTCATCTCTGATGTCTAAGGGAGAAATGAAGAATCAGTAAGAAATTCCTATTTTTACAAACCCATCTTTACAAGCTATTCACGAGAGGATTAGGGTCTCTAGACGTTTGCAGAAGTAATCTCAGGCTCCTCTGCTAACCCACAAAGGTTGTAGAAATTGGGAAAAAAACAGAAGGAAGCACCAGGTAAAGAGCTTCCAGTTGATTTTACACTAGTCATTTTTTGAAAATCCTTTCTCTTTCTCTCTCTCTTTTAAAATTTGAAAATTAAAAAATGCAGTTTTCTAAAATGAAAAGCCATTTTTTCACACTGACTTGTGAAATGCAGAGCTTAGTCATCAGTAACTTTATTTTGAAGAAAGGTTTCCTTCAGTCAAAATTATTTCCTGATTTAACCCAGTTTTGCAAATAGCAAAATTTCACAGTTCCTGCAAAATTTCCCTTTTGGGAAAGAGATTTGAATTTGCTATCTATTGGAAAAATGTCATGTTCTGGTTCAGACACCAAAACTGATTTGGTGATGGAGCTGGATATATAAGTGACACCACTTGCATACACTTACCCTTGCAAAAGGAAACCACTGCCCACAAGAAAAAAAAAAAAGGCAAGAAAACAAAAGCCTACTCACTGAAATAAAAAAAGAACAAGTAAAAAATAACAGAGCTTTTTAATCATTTTTGTATTTTCATATACACTGCCATCAGAGAAATCCAAAATGGCTTCAGGATAAAGAGCAGCACTGTTCCTTCTCCTTGCTCTTTCCCCAAGGTACAAGATACTGGGTTCAAAAGCTCGATTCATGTCTTCAAAGATTTTGGTGGGTCAGATTTAAATTATCAAAACAGAAAAGAAATAACTCAGTGGCTGTGATTAATTCTTTTGCACTGTGTGATGGAGCCATGGAGCTTTCTGCAGCATGGCTAGCCACAGCCTGCTGGGGTCCAACAGAGCCTTTCCATCCAGTTCAAGTCAGGTTTGCAGAGGATCTGTTTCAGAAAGACATGTATGCACTGAAAAACACACCTGTAATGACATTTTCAGTCAATTAACTCTGATATGTACTCAACTCTACCAGAAATCAATAGGAATTAACTCAGCCTACATGGAGATGTCTGAAAACCTCATTAGGTGTCCACCTGCATCCTTAGACCCCACCACATTTGGTTGATTGCATAGAAAAATGTCTTTCACATTATTTATGGGTGGCAACGTGTTAGGCAGCCACCTCTAGCATGATGTATACAACTCATACCCCTGCTGGCTGCTCTAAATAACACATGGACAAATCTGACCCAAAGCTGTACGCTAGGTTTCAGATGTGGATTGAACTATACACCTCTCAGATCACTATATTTTTTCTATTTTGGTATTACACCTTGAAAAAGTAGTCCATACCATGTTAGGTGCTAGATGTTATACAGACTTCCACCAAGTCTGTACCCCAGAGAACTTCCAGACTAAGGACTCAGCTACACAAATGCAGAAAGAAACTAATAAACGGAAAGACGCTTCCTTAGAGTGACACCAAAAGTCCACAGAAGTGGTGGGAAGAGTACGTGGGGGTCTCATTCGCAATCTAGCACTTATTTGCTTTCTGAGAATTTCTTGGTCTGTGAGTCATTTTTTTAGCCTTAAAAAACCTTCTCAAGTAAATAACAGGACTGGATTAAAAAAAAAAAAAAAGTGTGCTCCTATATATACATGCAAACAAACAGAAGGCCAATAAAAGCCATCATTAGCTATTCAGCGTGAACTCCAACTTTCCCTTGAGTGTTGCTGTTGTGGCAACACAGCACAGGATGACTTGTTTGTATTTCGTATGTTTGTATGTTTTAGCGTCCCAAAATGATATATAATCCTTTTATTAAAGAAAGGCTGCTCTAGACTTGATGAAGTACCTGCAGACATTTCCAGAACTGAGCAAACCCCAGACCAGTTACAAGGCCAGGAGAGGAGACTGGTGGGCCTCCGTGAGATACGAGATCACAGCTATTAGCAGATCTCACAAACAAAACTGGAGCCTGGCAGCGGTCATTGCCTCAGTCGCACACTGCTCCTGAGCCAGCCAAAATGTAGCTTCAGCCTTGTAGCAGGGAGAAACGATCCCCAAAAAATCCAGCTGACCAGTGAGCCTCCGACTGAACTGCCAGCCCGTAAGCAGTCAATGAGCGTGCCCCAGGTCAAAACGAGTCAACAACTAAATCACGGGCAAGCCAGAGGGAGGACATGAAAAAGTTTCTGCTGGCTAAATGTGCTTTCAGGCTGGCTGCAGCCAGCAGGGACTGGGGTTCCCCAGGTTAACCACTGCTCCCTGCGCAGCCAGGGTCAGGCAGCTCATTAACAACCACCCTCACAGCGAGAAAAGCATCCCTGCAAAGTGCTCTTGCTCTTCTTTATGACCTTGCCAGCAGCTTTGTAAGTTGTCATTTGGCCTCCCCAGAAGACCAAATCAATCACTCGGCATATGCTGCTGTCCGGGGTGCAATTAATCAGCTCAGCCTTTGACGTGACCCCTTGCAGCCTGGGAACGCGGAGGGGAGATGTGCCAGAAGGGTCAGAGGGCTCATTTCACAGCCTCCGGAGGCAGCCGAGCACGGATAAGATACCTTTCATGGAAGCTGGCTCGCTCATTAGCATCTGGGGACCTCATTAAAGTTTTATGAGTTCCTTTTTTAAAGCTTTGGCTCCTCATAGTTTAAGGTCACTATAGCACTGCTCTACGGTAATTATGGTAATCGGAAGTGTTTTCTTCCTGCTACGCTAATTAGCACGTGGAGAAACTTAAGATACCGATGTACACTGCAGCAGAACCATCCAGATGGTGAATGTTTTTTTGTTTTAACTACATATTTTGCTCCCAGCCCACAATTTGTAGGCATGCTCTGTTTCTTTTCCAGAAGTTTCTCCTGAGATGCTTGTTGTCTCCCAGCTCTTCTGCAGTAAATGAGGAAAGGACTAAAATGAACCAATCTATGAAAATCTGAAGGATTTATGTGAAGCCTTCACACTCAAGAACCTATAATATCCTAAATATTATTAAATACTATTTTCTGGGTGGAGAGCTCAGGGGATCATAATCTCCAAAGTGCTTCTTTCTCTCCATGGATTAAGAGGAAAGCCCGTGGTGACTGCAGAAGCAGGGAGCTACACTGCAGACACGGTGAGGCTGAACAAGGAGTAGGGTGGCTACTTAGCCAAGGTCATAAGCACTGCTGGCAATTAAAGTTAGGCACTGTATACCTTGGGTTCAGGGCTGTGCTATTCCAGCCAACTCCAGCAAAGTTGCATTAACACTGTAAGGAGATCCTTGTGCAAGCCTAAGGGCATCCAGGAAAACAGCACTGTTTGCCTCGGTGCCAACGAAATGGAGATCCATCCCTCAAACAGCATGCTTCAACAATTCTTTATTCATCTGTAAATGGCTGACCCTTAGAAAACCATCCAAGGCATCACCCTGCTGTTCAGTGGCAACAAGTTTATAGTGGAGAAGGGGCTATCAGGGACCTACTTCCAGCTCCTCCGGATCTGCTGGGGAAGATCATCCGGATCATCTGGAGAGATGTGAGTTCCTCCAGGAGCTGAATTTCTGTTCAGGTGTGGGGCAGTTAGAGGCTGTCCAAAGCTGTCTTTCTCATGCTTGCTGCTCTCAGGATGCTGCAGATTTTAGAGAGGGTTAGCTTCTCCTTGCTCTGAGGACAAGCCATGGCATCACGGCTGCTCAGAGTCCCTTGAGCTTTTCCTGACTCTGGGAGGACTTCTCTGGTGGGCACTGTCTGATGTGTTCATCCTTGTGACCATCATCTGAAAATGAACCTCCACATCTGCCTGACCACACAGGCACTCTGTAAAAAGCTGTAACATCCCTCCCCCCCCCCCCTTTTTTTTGGTATTTTTCTGGTCCTTAAGGCATACTGACCTTTGTGCCCTGGAGACACATCCTCCCATCTCATGGTGTACCAAAATGCTTGGTCCCATCTCTGTCTCTTCTCCTCACCACCCAGCAGAGTGCTGACAGGTTTGCCAGGTGGCTGTCCAGAATGGCACATCTTCAGTTTGTTCCTTCCTGGTGCTGTGAGCTTTGAAAACCTCTCCGCTGTGGTCTGGTGACCAGCACTGCCCACGTGTGCCCACTGGAGTGGTTGGTGCCGCTGCTCAGTGACCCTCTGTGCCAGATGCAGGGGGTTTTACTGCTGCCTCCTGGGTGCTGGAGCTCGGAGTGGAAGCAAAAGATAGCAGAGAAGGTTAGGAAGCTGTGCACTTAAAATTGAATTTGCCAACAGATCTCCAGAGTGATTCCTCAGGACCAAACCCAGTCCCCAAACTGATGTCCTCACACCCAGGGGGCTGCAGTGCAGCACCACCGACTCCCAGGGGCAATGGTCAGGGGGACACAATGTGTCCTCTCCCCTGCAAGCTGGGATTGGGGATTTATTGCAAAGGGCGAAGGTGAGAAGAATTAAATAGTTTCAGAAAGAAGCAGTTAATCCAGATCCAAAGAAAGCTTTCACTTGCTCTCAGACGCCAGTTGGCACGAGCATTATCTGCGACACTCAGCACTGCAAACATTTTCCTGGAAGAGCTCTTATAAGTTCTGATTCAAGCGCTGAAGTGTTCATGGATGTTCATTTCCATAATAATTCACCAAAACCCAGACACCTCCTTAGCTTTCTGCAAGATATGCTGTAAATCTAAAGTAACTCGATCGCTTTTCTTCGTGCACACAGGCGTACACACACACGCGTGCAATCGGATGCACACGTACATTGCATACGCTGGTACAGGAACACACACAGAGGTTGTCACCCCGTCAGATCCACAGCCATTTTCCTGGCAGTGATCTTCTCCTGCTGATCCAACAGGAACCTCTGAATCACCCCCGGTCTGTGCTGTGAAAGTTATTTTGTTGAAGGGATGAGGGGCACTGAAAGGCCTCATGGTATAAAGGAGATGGGTTTGCCTAACGCAGATGTGACTTTATTTATCTCTGCACCCTTGCCAGGAGAAAGCAGTGGTAGAAGCTTCTTTGGAAGGCGGGGGCAAAAGTGTGTTTCCAAGGGCCCTGAGGTGCACCTGAAAGAAATGAGCAGCTAAACCTTGCTCATAGTGTTGGTGGCATGACTGACAGCAGTACTGCTAGGATGGCAGGGTAATATAAGTTACAGGGGACCTCAGGAGGTCTTCAGTCCAAATCTCTGCTCACAGCAGGCTCAGCTATGACAGTGGACCAGATCGCTAAAGGATTTATCTGTCTGGGTGTTGAAAATCTCCAGATGTGGAGACTGAACGCCCCTCACTGGGCAACCTGTCCTGCTGCTTGGCTGTCCTCCTGGGGAAAATCTTTGTGCTTACATCTGATATGACCCCCTTCTTGTTCCAGTTGTCTCTTGTCCTCCTGCCCCACACCATTGTGAAAGGCAGGGGTCTGTCATCTCAGTAACCCCCCTGTAGGTGTTGGCAGGTTGCTGTGAGATCCCCTCAAGGCTTCCTCCTCCCGAGGATGAACCAGCCCACCTCCTCTAACATTTCTGTACATGGCTGGTTCCAGCCCTGGGCATCTTGGCTGACCTTCCTCTAGTTTATCAGCATCTTCTTGAACTGGCAGGGTGGAGGGAAGACCAGGCACAGTACCTATATTGGCCAAATGAGTGCAAAATATTGGGGTTAGAACTGAGTCGGACAGGCAAATTTGTCAGTGGAGATGGGAGCTTGCCCTGTAGAAACCCAGGAACCTTGGCCCAGAAGTGCTCCTAGGCCAGTGCTTCTCCATGGGCTCCTATTCCCTCCTGCCCTCTGTCCAGGGTTTTGTTCTCTGCTTTGGGACAGTCCCTGCAGGCTGCCTCTGGCACCCAGACATGGCTGCAGGTGCCAGTGCAAAATGGGAAATGCTTGTCTCCTGGGGGTGAGGGTGTGTGGCTCACCTCTGGCTCCATCAGAGGCTACACAGGAAAAAAAGAGGAAGGTGATCCTTATCTGTTTTGGTATTTTCATCCTCAGGTGATTTCCAAACAGTCTAATTCACATGGATTCAGTTCAGGAACCCCCATGGCTTGATCCCAACACAAGCCGTGACATATCCCATTGGGAGGCCACCAGCAGCCACCTTTGCTGGTGCTTCCATGAACGATGAGCATTTTGTCATCTCAGCATGGATATGCCAAATGTTGTTGACAGAATTCAGGTCTCCACCAGCAGGTCCGTACAGTACAGCTGAGACAAGAATATCAGCATTGCTATCCATGAAGAGAAGTGGGGACTTGTCCTTCTGAGCGTTAATAAGTGAGAATTTGCAGAGTCAGAAAAGGTTATTTTTATCTTCTAGCTGTTGGCACAAATAAAATAAAGACTGATGTATTTTTCTTCTTGAACCCTGCCTAGCAGTGGAGAGCCCCTTGTAGCCCTGTTTCTTTAGGTAGTGCAAATCTTAATGGCTTCAGCACACTTTGTGTCACTCAGTGCTGGAAGAGAAAGGCAACACGGACCCTCCTTGGCTAACTGGGTCTCCTTACATTCAGTAACTAATAAAGGCTTATTATCTACAGGATCCTGGATCGGCTGATTTGACCCTGTCCACTTTGATTTCTCTCTGGGGGAAGATCAGAATAGTGTATATGTATATGTATATAAGGCATACATAAATGCCTATATGCATTTGAAATGCTTTAGAGAAGGTGGGACATCATCACCCGCCAGAGTTACTTTTCTGGACTGATAGCTGGAAGGCAGCTGAGATTCCTACAGCATTTCAAATAAATGGTACTAGAAGCTTTTTATTATTATTATTATTATTATTTTTTTTCAACCCAGCCCAGTGAAAGTATCACTGTGCTGCTGCATTGCGCTTGCCCTTCAGAGCTGGGCGCATGCCCACGGCAGTGAGGAAAACTCTCAGGATGGGTATTAGCTCTTCAGGGTTTTTCTCTTGGCTCTTCACCTGGTTTCACATCTACCATGGGCTACGCTGAATCATATTTGCGGTGTTGAGTGGGATCTTACTGTACCTAATAAAAGCAAATGAAGGATACAGACAGGCAGGTGAGCTTAAGGCAGCAATGAAATAATATTGATCAGTTGATAGATGGGGGGAAAGAGAGCCAGGCTTCAAAGCACTATATCCATGGAGACTACTTTCCACTCCCTGTTTCTATGGCAGCTTTCATCAGGAGATCTCGATTGCCCTATGGTCTGCCTACCTCTTGATGTGGAGGAGAGAAAGACAAAAATAGGAATTGCCTTTATATTGGGAACCAAAGGGAATATGGAGCATGAAAATGTGGGCCTGACATCAGGTCAGTTAATATCAGCAAGAGTCACTCCAGAGACTTGAAATGTGTGTCCAGAGGAGACTGAAGGTGACTCCCTTGAAAACATAGAGCCCACAGCTTGTGCCCCTCAGGCTGTGGCTCTGGCAGAAGCAGAACATGAGCTCCAGGGCACACAGACTCCATTCCTCATTGCCTACCAGGAGGGGCTGGTGCCCACCAAATGCTCAGGCAGACTACAGACCATTCATAGGCTGTCCACTGGGCATCCACGAGACAGGCAGAAGTGCTTGAGCTCACTGAATATAACGTGAGGAGCGTTGGATCCAGTCTCAGATAGGAAACCCTCAGCCAAGATGCGTGTTGTCAAGTGACATGGCAGGAAACCAAACACAGCCATCGTGATGCATGAGATGTTGAAAAGCACTGACACAGCTGTCTCACATCAGGCGCTTTCATTTCCAGGCTACCATGAAGTTAGCTTGCATCACTTTGCAGAAATCAGGGCACTGACAGCGATGAGTGACACGGACAGGCACATTTCTGGTCCTACGTGTCTCTGCTGCACTGTGATCTATCACGATAGTTGGCACACCACACGGAGAGCTATGTAAAGACTCATCCCCGCTCCTCCTCTTCAGCAGAGATGGTAGGCCTACCAGACAGAACCTCAAATCTCCCTGCTCTCCCAGTCATCTCATTGAGGAACGTGAATCCAGATGAGATTTAGGATGGGGAATAGTGATGTAATTTAATTTGTTAATTTAAATTTTCTATGAATTGCCAATCAGCTCAAAGTTAAATGTGATGGAGCTGTTATGACAGAATGCCTCCAAAAGGCTTGAGTTAACATCAGTGCCTCCCAAGAGATTTTCCAGACTTGTGTAGTCCTGAAAACCACAGAGACCAATTTAAACAGTACCAGGATCTGGGGATTCAGATCCAGATTGCTCTCAAGAGTCCTCTAATACTTGTGAAGAAAACTCAGAGCAAGCATGCAAAAGTGGAAAATACGAATCACTTCAGCACTGGTGAGATATAAATGTTGGGGAATATACTACACAGCTTGCTTTTTTCCTTCTGCTATAGCAAAGAAGCAGAGTGAGGGGTGGGGAATTAATTGCAGAGGGACGGGGGTGTAGAGTAACACCATGTGCTGAGAAAGGGGACAACAGTTCATCATATAAATGTCCTCAGATGTTATTTGGAAGTTGTTCTTCCTGGCTTATTATCATACAGGATTTCTTTCTTTGGTCGTAGATGTCAGAACACTCTCAAGTCTACTGGTAGTCAGGGTTCCTCTTCCGTTCCAGAGTAAAGAAAATGAAGCTTGGTTTTATTGAAACCAACCCAGAGTAGTGTTTATTATTGAAAATATACAGTATTTTTGAACATCACATAAAAAGCCTAGTAGATACAACTGCTCTAGTTCAAAATGCTGAATAGATAATCTTTGTGCAGCATATAGCACTATCTTCATGACACAAACACCTTCTTCTCATTGATTTTTTTTTTTTACAGTGCTTCCCTTTTATACTTTTTAAACCCAGAAAAACATGTTCTGTTGTCCTTCCCCACCCCAATGCTCTTAGCTGAAACCAAACAAAGACTTTCCAAGGGCTACTTACATTGTGTCGAAAGCACGTGGGTAGGAGGATTAAGGATACTTTATAGAGCTATCTAGAGACCTTGCTGTCCTTTCAAAACTCTGTGTATGAACAGGGCATGGTTCTTGCAAGGCAAACTGCCCTGTATTAAACTGTCCAGTGATGCCCTGGCCAACTACCAGTCTATCAAAGGGTGCAATGGGGAAGGTAAATAAATTCAGATTCTTCACACCACTTCTCAGATGCTCTTTTTTCCTGCTGCCACATGTTCTCAAATGACAGTTCTGTGGAGAAGATGTATTATTATTATTATTTTTTACAAAGGACCAAGAAAGAGACGGGCTATCTACACACCAAACTCTTGAAATCATTGGGAACCAATATACAGGGTGAGATGGGCAGCATGTTGAAAATAGTCTTTGTTCACCACAATACAGAAGGGAAAAAAGTAAAGAGAAAAAATTGATTGTTCCTGACACTGTGCTGTTTCAGGCTTGGTGTCGTGACCTTCCACAAGGTGCAGTCAGTTGAACCTCTTTCTTCTTTGAATCTGTTTTGCCACCACCAACTCCATGAGGCTTTTGCCTGGTTGTCTTAAAGCAGCATTATGAACGTGGGAGATGAGAGTCCACATAAACGTGATGGGCACCTCATTGCGAAAAAGCGCAGTGCAGAATAAAGGAAGAAAGTCTGAAGAAAAGGGTTTGGGGAGAGTGAAGAAAGAAGAACCCTGAAGGCCACCAGGTGGTTGCATGTATGTGCAGGGCGTATCACACAGCTGCGGTCTGTTTGATGCTATGGAAGCTGATTCGTGTTGGAGATGTGGGGATAGACATGGCACGTGCCACACGTACTCGGAGTGAGTGATGGTCTTGCCAGCGGTGCCATCTTTTCCTAGCAGCAGAGCGGACCTGGTGAGAGAAAAAGGAAAGGACATGAACACTTAGAATACGCAGGTGTCCTCAGTAAAGGGACACAAGTTAGCACTGAGAAAAATGATGATAGCTGGTGAGCAATTGAAACACAGGGCTTGATTCAGCTTCCTACGTTTGTGCATCTAGTTCTCTTCATATTCTCTTGGGTACTGTGCTCTAGGAAATGGCATGTGGTTCCCACATCTCTTGTCTTATATCTGGTGTCTTAAATACCTCAGAGCATTTCAAATGACAGGTGATAGGGATCCTAGCTGAAAACATAATTGGAGGGAAGGCTAGAGATGCTCCTAACACAGACTGCAATCACTTCCTGACAAATCTCCAGAAGACAAAACTCAAAGTCGGGACCTGAAATGAACTATTTAGACCAGTTTCTGCATATTCCTTTGATCCCCACTGTAGAGACTTAAGAGCAATTCGGACCCCTAACCTAGGCAGCTATGTAAGTCTTCAAATTTAGGTGACATGAATCTGGGCCCGGCTTCTTGGATAGGTAATCATAGACATGACACTTGGAAAGGATGTTGACGTTCTGCTGCCAACCTGAAATCCAGTCAACTTTAAAGAAAGAATATTTTTTGTATCAATCCAACCTCTATATCAAGCCAGGGCCTCCTTTGCCAAAGACACATTTGTTGAGAAGATGGGGTTATAAATAATATAATGTAGACATTAAACCTCAACTACTGACCCACGGTTCTCTTCCTGATCAAGTTAGTATGGTCAAAATGTATAATGCATCTCCTCCTAAAACAGATGTCCAAAATAGATCATACACTAAGATAAATGAAAAATGCATGTTTCTTTTCATTAGTTATAAAGTGAGTCTAGACAATCAGCTCTGTTTAGATGTTTGGATTATAAATTTAGCTAAATTTAGACAGTATTGATATCTTACCCTGAACGTTTTCCAGTCTTTAATGTACTTATCTTCACTGCATCCCTCAAAACTTAAGGAGTGCTCTTATCCCCTTTTTACCACTGTCAGGCTAAAGCTTGGGTATTAATAGCAGTGATGTTGCCATAGACTAGACCTCAACGTGGTTCAACTACCATGGCAACCATATGAGGCCTGGCATGGGCTTGCATAACCTGTGAGAAGCCCTTACTGACAGAGATTCTCAGCTCTGAGCTGGGTGAGGTAGATCGAAGCCATGCTGGGTGTATCTGTAATCATTATTGGGACTACAGGGAGGATGGTATTGAAACAAATTGTTCAAAGCTGCACAGCCACTGCTTTTCTCCATTTCTTCTAAAGCTTGTACTCTGTCCTCAGGTGTAGTGTGAAGTCTACTCAAAACACAAGGAACGCACATTCACCAGCCCCACTTCAGACCAGCTCCAAGACACTGATGAGCTCAAGTAGAAGTAGTATTTCCCACCCAAAAACCACACTGTCAGCACGAGGTGTCTTAGATGAATGGAAATGACGGTTAAAACATACAGCAGTCTATAAGCACAGCATGGAAAGGGGAGTCTGTACTCCATGTCTCAGATGATTGCAATCCTCCCATTTCTTGGTGGGCCTTCAGAGACTTAGATCCATAGCGAGCAGCACTGCTTAGAAACCCTGACCTCTATCATCACCGCAGTTGCCGATGAAGGACATCCCATTTTAGGTTTACAAGGAACAAGTTGGAAAACGGTTTTGCAGTTGCCCACTTTAATGCCTTGGCAGGGGAATCTCGAAGTTGGAAATGTGGCTTTTCTACCAGGGTCCTTCTGGCAGGTGCAGACTGGGCAAAACAGACCCAAGGATTTATTTCTCTGGTTATTTTCGTGGTTCTGTGTGATCTGTGCTGCTTGCTTTGACACTAGAGACAATTTTGTTGCAGGTGTTCATAGCAAGGTGAGGAAAGTGCCACTGCAGGTTTCTTTCTTTTGATTCTGAATTGATGATTTAATTAAATATAAACTAATGTGGTTCACAGTTAGTAGGGGTGGGACAGACCCTAGAAAAATGAAGTCTATCAGGGAACCACTTACATGGAGAAGGGAAAGAGTGAACACCAAAGAGAAAGAAGGGTTTAAGCTGAAAAACAGCACTGCCAGGAGAAGCACTATCATCACAACGAAATTTGAGCTTGGAATGAGAACAATGTGGTTAAACACTTCAGAGGATTTCTGGAAGACCCTCTTATTATGAAGCAGTAGGTACGAACACCCCCACTAGTTTCAAGGTGGGGGTTGGTCAGCCTACAAAGTGAGTTATATGAGACAGCCAGAGGCAGGATGGGCTGACTCAGCTCCATACTACTAAAGTAGAAGCCACCTGTACTGCTCACTTTAACTTGTCTCATCCAACAGCCCTCACTGGCTCACTGAACATCTAGTTAAAATATGAGGAACAGTGGAAGGAATATGCGTCATGGTGCTGTGCTTCCCTGGCTGTCACTATTTGCAAACCTGTCATGGTTCCACCTGCAGTGGCAAAGGGATACTCACTTCTGCTTCTGGATTTAAGGGAGCATATAATATACACCCAAGAGCAAATGCAGGTGTCTTGAACATGCAAGGTTGGATGCATATCATCTGAAAGCTTGATACTTAGTCTTGGCCAATTATTTATGCTTTCAGTGTAGTTACTGGAGAGAGATGTTCCCCCAAAGGAGGTGGTTTAGATATGTGGAATTAAATTAAGTACATCTTGCTCCATTGAGTGCAAAGCTAGCTTCACTAAATGTTGGGCACCTAAGGTGGACGTAATAAGATGTAAAGTGCCAGAGGATAACTAGTATCTTGAAATTGTTCCATGAAGAACATGGGACTTGCTCTGCAGAGGGACATTGCCTCTTGAATACTCATTTCTCCCCATATGTCACCAAATAGTGAAATTTTGTTAATAAGGGGTTTTTTCCCCATTCTGCTGGAGTGGAATTTGCCCTTGCACAGAGAGCCCGTGACCCACTTAAGTCCTTCACAGAGGTGATTTTTTTCATCTCTGATGCAAAAATAAAGTTTCTGAGTGACTTGTGTGAACAGATACTTACTCAGACAGAGAAGCCGGATTAGATTTATCATTTGAGCTTCAAACCAATCAAGTCAAAAAGAGACACCTGGAGATAAAGACGTGAGTCTAAAGAAGCAGTTGTCCGAATGGCTTTTATGACATGGTTTGCTTACCAGCTTTGTGTAAAAAGTAGTAACAAAAGTGCTGTTGTCTTGTACAGCTGGAGCCATTCCTAATCGTCTAGGCACATGAAAATAGACTCTGCACTTACAAAGGATAAGTGCAAAGCATTTTTTTAATGAGAGAATAATTCACTGCAATTAGGATGTGACCAAAGCACAAGCAGGAAAGGTTAAGCTCAAATTTATCTCTTACAACTGAACTCAGAGACAAAATGCTGGCTTAACTTCAGGTCAGAAAAGAAAAAAAAAGAAAAATGGCTGTGGCTGCTATAATAATATATTAAAAAAAAAAAAAACTATTACAGAGGGGATGAAGAAGAACAGAAAAAGCAAAATATCAACTTCAAACCCAGTTGTTAATCATCAGAGCAACTATGCCTGTTAAGCATTTGTAGAGGCAGTACCATGTCTTTGAATCAGCATTAACACCTCTATGACCTGAAATTAACAGCATTTGCCAGTAATAGCTCAAAAGTGGTTAAAGCTTATCAAGCAGCCTTGTAAATACAAATTACAAGCTTCATCCCTGTGTAATTTTAGTTGCTTGACACGGCAAAGTTTCTCCACGCTGCCAAGCAGACAGCTCGGTTCTCTGCAGTGACCCTTGGTCTGTCTTTTTCATTCACATAGTTACTCCCTCAGAGTTACCCCTTTCCTCTCTTTGCATTTTGCCTCCTGTGCAAATCACAGTTCCTGAATGTGCGATCAAATAACCACAGCTCCTGAATGTGTGGTCAAATCAGATTTACCAACATATTTGTGCCTACAGACTGTGGGCACCGTTCTCAGCAGGACTGCTTTTGGACAGTCAAGAGAAAGAATTCAGCTGATGGGACAGACAGATGTCAGTGGGTGATAGTTTGTCTTTTGTGACTGGATCACCTAACTGAGGAGTTCTCAAACTTTGACATCACGTCTGAAAATCACAAAAATTCACATCTGATCAGAGAAAATTATTAAAAGCCTCCCATCAGAGGAACAACAAAAAGAATGGAAGGGATGGAGATGCAAAGAGGGTTTGCTTTTGATAAAATGGGCACCAACTTCATATTGCTATTGTTTGTGCTATACAGTAGCTGCTTGCTGATTTCTTGCAGAAAAAGAATGAAAAGAGGCAAAGAGGGTTTGCTTTTGACAAAATGAACAGCAACTTCATATTGCTATTATTTGTGCTATACGCTAGCTGCTGGCTAACTTCTTGCAGCCATCAATTAGAAATGAGCTGAGGAAGGAGCCTTCAGTGACATTAAAATAAATTTTTGAAAGAAATGTCATGTCTTATTAGCAGAGAGAAAGATAGCTTGAACCATTTACACAGTGCTTAGAACAAAAAGGTCCATTCACTTGGGGCTTCTTGACGCAATACTGAAATATAATAGTAGTCACATAGGTAAAAATGAAGGCTCTGATAATAAGAATGGGATTAAAGGAGCCGTCATGGCAATGGAAACTGAAAGGAAGACTTTTGGGACCTCTCCATACTCTGTCCCCAGAGGATATACCACACACGCAAACATTAAAAAAATAAGGGGCAGAGTGACAACAGGGACTCTGATTACTGAAGAGTCATGGAGCTCAGCATTCTGTGACTATATAACCTTAACAATTATATAACCTTAATGACTATGTAATCTTAATTATGTTCTTGTCTTGTTCATACACACCTTTTTACTCCCAGAAAACCTGATCTAAAAGCAAATGGAATAAAAGTAATTCATAAAGTTCTCAATAGGCTTTGAAACAGACCAGTTTTTGCTCTGTGAAAATGGGTTTCAGTGATGAATTCATCAAGTTCCACTTGTACTTAAGTATCTTTCAGATCCTGGTGCTGCAGTTGGAAGTCACTGGAGAATCACCCTGGACTTTAAACATCTTTGGTTGCAAATGGTAGTGCAAATTGTGGAAATGTTGATGAAGATGTATTCAATTTTATTGTAAGCTATGGATGAGGAAGAGGGACTTTCAAACAATATCCAGACCAGCAAGAGAGAACTGGCTATGCAGACTTTAAATTTCAGGACACTGAACTGTCTCATTGGGTTGGATCCTGTAGTGGAATCTGCTTCCAGGAAGCTTCTGTAGCCCTGGCCTCTGCCCGTATCCAGCAGAGACATAGCCAGGAATGGCCAAAAGATGCTGGCAACAGTTCATCCAAAAGAGACCACTGAAATAGGTCAGATGAATTCTACTCTCATTTGGGTGAATCACTGCCTATAAAGGGAGCTGAGTGATCAGCTTACCTGCAAATGTGTATGGAATAGATGTCCGAGGTTAGGGGAATAAATTCCATTACATATTATAATTTAAAGTAAAGTGATGCTTTACACAATACCTTGAAAGTTTTCCAGAGGGGTAAGGTGTTCCTCAAGGGAGAAGGGTGTTTAATCTAAAAGGCATTAACAGTAAATGCTGTGAAAAAGCCCAGATCCTTGTAAAGATTAAATAAGCGTAATCCTGAATGGAAGCAAAGAAACAGAATGGCCTAAGGGCAGACCTCACTAGACTGCCAGATCTGAGGATATGCTGATGAGGAACACTAATGCTCTCAGAAAGATTTTTATTGTGACATATAACCAAACAACTATACCTATGTCATACAGTACCCCATTGGTATGGCTTTTCAAGACTCCCAGTAGAGCCAAACCCTCAGACCAGAGACAGACACCTCAGAAAAAGGAGCCAAATGTCCCTATAAAGGTACTACTAGCAGTGTTTCATAGGGTAAGGAGTGGATGTAGGAAAAAAAAATCTGCAAAGCTCAAAGAAAACACAGTAATAAATCCTGTAATCTTCCAACAATGAAGCTCAGATGTACCTTTTCATCACATTGCTATTTTATGTACAACTGTTAAGTTTCTTTTTTTTTTTTTCTCCCTCTAAATTACCCGGCTTAACTGGTTTGCAACTCTTCTTTCTTTTTTTCCCCCCAACAGTCTTTAGCAGCATTTCAATACATTGCAGTAACAGGCTGATAGTTCTGCAGCACCTGCCAGACTGGGACACTGAAGCCTAATGTCTAAGATTACAACAACACAATTTTGTTAATATATATAACTGTTTGAGAAGATATCACCGTTCTGACTAGTAAAGATTTGTTGCACATTTTGTGCAGGAGACAAATGCTGCTCCCTTTTTCTGGGCCACAAAGGGACTGGTAAAAAACAGAACCAACCACTTGAGGGGGAGGCCATAAATGCAATCAACCCAAGCCAAGACCTTGTGCTTTTGTTGTGGAGTGGTCTGGAGTCACTGCCACAACAGCAGCACTGTAGTGAAAAGGAAAATGGGGTGTGGAAGGACCTTTAGGCGATTTTCTGTGAAGGTGATTTTCCACCAGAACACATGTGGGTGAGGAGATGAGTAGTGGGAGGAGACTGACGTCTTGTAATGAACCACGGCCTGGTGGTCCCAATGGAAAGGTTTGACTTTATATTGACCAGTCATTCTCAGGGGCATTTAACAATAGTACTCACATCCATGTTGTTGGGTCCCTTTGCTCAGAAAACAATCACTGTGGAAGATGGAATTAAACTTTAGCCCTCTAGTCCACCCCCATATTCATATTTATTCAGCGATTTGGAGGAACGCTTAATGTGTGTCCTTTGGGTTCGGGATGATTAATGTGAAGTCTGCTTAGATTGACGGGCAGGTGGATGACTAACCATTTAGGTCATGATTCATAGCTGGCTATTACAATAAATAGCCTCCCAAGATGATCAGATCAAAGTAAGCCACTTTGAGCTTAATAGATTTTGAGAGACAGATGGTGCCTGGGTAAAGGGTCAATATACAAAAAAAAAAAAAAAAAAAAAATTAACGTATTTATCCTTGTCTTGCACCTAGTTGTGAGAATAATTTACAGTGCCATCTAACAAAGTAACTTGTTCTGTTGCTCTCTGGTTATGGTTTCCCTCCAAGTCAGATAATTGCTTTCTATCTTAAATGTTAATTCATAGGTGATTGTTGATATTGACCAGATACTACTAGACTCTGCTTGAGCTGAGAAATAATTATCTGCAAGAGAATTTCAGCCACAACCCTTGCTAGGAATTACAGAATGATTAAGTTTAGAATGGACCTCAGAAGGTTTCTGGTCCAACACTTTAGAATTATCCAGCCATTTTGAGTACATTCAAAGTTAGACATCTCAAAACACCTCTCAGCCCTTCTTCTACTGCTGATATACCCTCAGCATTATTTTTTTTTTCCCATTGTGTTTGCTCAGGATTGCCCTTATTTCCTTCATTTTGTTTGCTAGAGGTGACTTTTCTCTTTTCCCATTCATTAAAGTAGTATCTCTTTATAAATTTGGGTCACTCTAACACATCACCGCCTTCATCACAAGCACTCTGTTACTGTACAGCTATGTTATTATCTCCTATTAGGGTTGAGAAGTCTTCCAGGGATCACAGGACTCTCTCAGGGGTCAACACTGATGGCTATTGAAAATGACATAAAGCACCTAACAACAAGAAGAGGTATTCTCTGGGGGCAGGGATCCTTTCCCCCTTAATCCTCTTGTTTCCATCACGCCTTTGCTGAGGTAGCAGGACTGGAGCCAGGCCTACCAGTGAAGTTCTCATTCCTCTGAAGGGTCACCAGTGGCTGACCAGAAATATTTTATTTCCTTTTCTGGGGTAAGCAGCATCTTAGATCTGACCTCCTCCCCTCCAGACTCCAACCTACAGCAGCTATAAGACCACAGCTAATACAACCATACAGGAAGATATTCTTGAAATGTGAAACTCAATAAGTGCACTTTTCCCCTGTATTCCTTGATCAGGTGTTAGATTTCATATCACACAAATAAAGGAATTTCAAGAATATTTTACATATGACTAAGGACTATAACTTCACTGAGCCTTTATTAAGTTTCAGATCTGGCAGTGACCTTGATAGATAATGTTTTCTTCCAACATTAATTTCTCAAGATCATTGTCAGAAAAATCATATACCATGTGAGATGAATCCCACACCAAGCAACCTTTTGAAAGACAAGCATTTTAATTAAACACGTACTATCATGTGCAGTTACTGGATGGAATTCTTCAGCTTGCACTACAAAGGCTGAAGAGATTATTTATTTTTTTTTATAAATCTATTCTCTCATCCATACTTGCGTAAAGATGAAATACCATGAAAGCATATCACTGCTTATAGATTATTATGTTGTTACAATCAAACTGATCTAGGTAGAATAATTTTCATCAACTCAAATATCCTGAAGATTTTTTAGTGAACTGTAGTAAAAAATAAAATGCTTTACTCAGAGGTTGGTGAGGCCCTGGCCCAGGCTGCCCAGAGGAGCTGTGGCTGCCCCATCCCAAGGCCAGGCTGGATGGGGCTGGGGGCAGCTTGAGCTAGTGGGAAGGGTCCCTGCCCATGGAAAGGGGTGGCACTGGATGTTCTTTAAGGGTCCCTTGTAGCCCAAACAATTCTATGATTCTAGGAAAAAAATGTCCAATAGGCGTTCTGTGAAAGTATATTCTGTTGAGTTCAGCTCCATGCCAACATCTATCCTGTTTCAAGAGAACTCCATCTTAAACTTTTTATTTTCTAAATCCCATGTTATGTGAAATTAAATTCAGTCTTGTGATTTGTTAACTGATGGAGACATTTTTGAGGAGCATTTTGATTTTTGCAGTCATTGAAAAAAAAAAAAAAACAACCAACATTCATACTTTTAAAGTGTTATGTAATGAAAATGCACGCATCTTTTGTTGTTGTCATTTTTCATAACATCTGGGATTCTCAAAACATCTTGATCTCAATTTTCTTGGAAGTGCAGAGATGCTTCAGATTACATGAAATTTACATATTTTTGCCCTCTAGGTTTAGTACGTGTTCTATGCATCCAACAAGGACAACTTTTTTCCATAAGGTCTCTAGAGCTGCTTAATATGAGTCAAGTGCCAGTGGCCTCTCATGCCCATCCATGGCACACGCAGTTTGTTCACAGCAGCTTCAGAACTTTTCGGAAGAAAAAAAAACCCAACACCCTAAGACTGTCAGTTTTGTATCTGAACTGCTTCTTCTCTCTTGGTTCACTGGAACAGCTTGTGTATAATATATCAGCTTGGAAAGACATTTATATTCAATATCTGAAGTGTTGTAACTCCAGAAAGGGGACTTGAATGATACAGACTTTCTCAACACCTGGGCCATCAACTTAATTCTCACTGCAGCCAGCAAAGCTCCTCCTAGATCTGTCTGAAATTTGCTGTGGAATTGAGGGAAATCTAATTCCTCTTATCTGGTGCAAAATTGCTCATAGGAAGAGAAGCAACAAATTTCTGCTCTAAGTCATAAGGACACGTTTATGTAAATAAAGGGAGGCTACATGATGTTACACAGCAAAAAAAACTCTGCTCTGTTTCTTTTGCCAAACTTAGCAGGTAGAATTTTGACAAAAAGCAGAAACTTTGATAACTGTCATCTGTGATCCGTACTGTGTGAGCTCTACTACCAACAGTCATTGGCTCTACTACAGACAGTCATTAGGAGTTTACAAGAACCTAGTGGCATCTGTATCAAATATGAAATGGTGGAGATGCAGCTGAGATCACAGCATTATTTAAACTTTAAATTAATTGATTTTCTAAGTTTTTTTGCTTGTGTCATAATTAAGAGCAGGCCTGGCACTGTGTGGGCTAAATAACCTGTTGAAGACTACAGCATGCATTTAAAGCATCCAAGTCTGTCATAGCTGGAGAACCTGAAGTATTTATAAACTTCTGAGACCGCAAATCATCAGCTCATCTATCACACAGACAGGAATACCAGGCTGACTAAAGAGATGATAATTCATCAAGGCTTCAGTGATATTTATAAAGATTTCAGGCTGTTCTACAAAGAGGAAATTTATGGAAGTTCTGCAATAACTATTTCATATGGACATTTATGCAGATTCACTTCTCCAAAAAAAAGTCTTTGTTACCCTACAATCTTATCGGATGATGCAATTAACTAGTAAATGAGATAAATCTTCTGTGGATCTTACTTACAATGCTGGGAGATTGAGTGGTATTTCCTTCATCACCACTCCTAGCTGGGATGACTCCCTGAAAGCAACTGATGTCAGGAGAATGCAAATGATATTGATTTGGGTCCTTCTTTTCCAATGTGATGCTGTTCACATGGACTAAGAAATACAGGCTTTTTCATAGTAGATATTTGAGGAACACTTAATGTACTGCAAATCTAACCGAGCAATGAACGAATATGGATTTCACTGCTTAGACATGGAATTTAATGATAAGGAAAAACTCTTTTGCTATGCTAACAACCAAGGCCCTCACCCCTCACATATGCCTTCATCTGGCAATGCAGCCTGTACAGGTCTTTCACTTCACAAAGAGGCAAGACACGGCATTATTGCAACCTTTTGCAGTGTGATGTGGTCTTCAGAATGTGATGTGGGAAACTTAAGCTGTTTTTAGAATGTTTTGTGGGTGTGGGGGGATCTGGAGAGGACAGGTGGTATCACAAGGCAGAGCTTTTACAATGGTATACTATAAGATACATTTTTTTTTTTTTTCTGGGCAACATCATTAGAAACTCAGAAAGCTCTGAAAATCCGTTGAATTTTCTATTTGTTTCTAAGCTTTGCAGAGCTGAAGCTGGAACAGAGCAGGAAATTTTACCCTTTAAAATATTTATGATACTTCAAAGACATGCCCACAATACCATAAGATGAATCCAAAGTCCCTTTTCAAAGAGAAAATGCTGCAATATCTGGGATACTTAGTCTTATATCTCAAAGAATTACTTAGGGAGTTGCTATGGTTTAGTCAGTCAAGTACAAGTTATACATTATATAAACATATGAGAGCAGGGAAGATTCAGCTCACAAATTTAGCTGTTTGTAGGTGTCTCCATGTGAGCTGAGTGTTTAGGCAAGCATCAGAATGAGCGGAGAACTAGTCCATATGTCAGTAACATCTAGAGTTGTTCAGGTGAGTAAACAGAGGTGTAGGCTAACCTGATGAGAAGGAGATTATATTGACTGGCTTGAACTAGTTACACAGAAAGCGACTACATGGGAAGTGGGCTCATGGCCGTGGACAGACTGCTGTAGTGAAGGAGATATTTCTTCCACTTCAGGACAGCTGAAAGAATCCAAGAGCAGCCAGAAGAGTGAAAGCCTGGTATGACCTGGCCTAGTCCAAGTCCACAAAATAGAAGGGCTAATACAAAGTTCTGACTGTTGATATGTGAGTCTTCTAGTTCCTTCAGCTTCATCAGATTGTGCAGCACAACACAACTCAGATACATAGCAAGGTTTTCAGGTAACTGTTGTCCTACTGTTACAGAGGCAGTACTTCTGGGGGAAGACTTCACCTACTTATTAAGAGGCAAACGGAGTGGTCATAATTCATTGCAGGAAGGTTAGAAAGAGAGCCGAAGACACTCTGCCGGCTGTTTATAAAAATAGCATGTGCCTAGTCTGGGAAAGCAGTGTTGCTTCTTGTTAACGTCACCTCAGAGTTGAGTTAATATGAGGAAGGCATGAAATGAAGAAAAGCAAAAAGCAACAACAACAAAACCGAAGACAACAACAACAAAACCACCAAAATACTGGTGCCTCATTAGCTGAGGTACAGAAAGGTGAGGAGACATGCCCATTCCTTCTCGTAGTGCCACACAGGGAGCCCACAATGAAACTAAAAGCAGCTCATATAAAATATATACTGATACAGCAGGAATAACTAAGTCATTAGATTCATTTCTGCAGAGGCACAAACTTTAACTGGAAAAAAATGACATGCATAATGCAGATAAATTAGACACAGGCAGTGTAAGCAGGAAAAAAAATAAATCTCTCCCACTTTGGGGTGTAGATCAAACACAAAGAGGTATTAGTGAGACATTTCTTACATGAGTATCAGTCCCCCAAAACTAATTCAAAAGGAGCACACCAACCCTGTTCTCGATTATTAACAACAGGTATTGATCACTCAGACAGAGATATCCACAGAGAAAAACTAACTCACTCAGCTCAGCATGGCAATCCCATTACAAAAATGGGTCACCTGTAGCATAACCTTAATGAGAGCCCAGATGAGAAGCAGTGCTTATGTATGCCCAGAAATCATATTGAGAGTTAATGAGAAACCTCAAAGAAGGTTTTCTTAAAATGTGGAAAAAAATACCATCTGAGAATACTCCTCTTCTGCTCTGCCCTCCCAGTTGGAGCTGAATGGGATAAAGTTATGTGAACGCGGGACACCCACAAAGAGGGCTGGGAAATTCAGATGCACATTACGAGAAACTTCTTCAAGAGGAACAGACTGATGGGATTATGACCCCATGTAAAAACATCTCATATTCTACAATCAGGGACTCAAGTAGGTTCCACCTCCCGAGAATTAATCACACTGACAGCAGAAGACACTACTTACCTCACCATTCAAGAAGCAGTAAAATACTGACACAAAGAAACCCTGGAAAGAATAGAAAGCAGTCAGTTATGAGGTAAATATTTTCACATGCAGATCTGGGACTGAGCTTTACCCTGGTATCATTCTGAGTATAATCATATCCTTGTTGACATCCTTTTCCTGCCAGATAAAATCTTTACCCTACAGTTTCATGACAAGATACCAGTTGTCTTGCAGTTCACTGTTAATACATAAGAGCTAGAATCAAGATAGCTCTTCCACTGATAGAGCAGATTGCCAATTCAGTTGTGCTAAAGCCTTTCTACAGCTTCCACTTGCCTCCACAAAATGGCACAAGTCCTGCCAGTTCTATGCATATGTCTCAGACACCACAGGGCGGTGTCAAATGGCCTTAGATGCTCTTGTGTTTCATCAGGTTGCTTACGTTCAACTGAGCTGAAGTGCTCTGTGGAATCTGTTGGCAGCAGTGACTATACATCTCTAATGACCGCAAAGATTGCAGTGACCATAACGGAAGCTCAGATGACAACATGATGATGCTTTTATGTTTAAACCTCTGCAGAGTCACACCCATTCTGCTTTCAGCAGTGGATTATAATTACTGTCACCATAAAGCAGAGATTCAGCATCCTTCCTTTCTTACGTATGTCTTCGCAACACTAACAATAAAATAAGCAGTGCATCATTTTTTGAGACCTTGAGCAATACAATTAGTTTTAAGAAATGAAAAATGTGGATTGCTTCACTGGTAAGAGCTAAAGTTCCTCTGTTCATTCATTAAAATTATCATTTTTTTCTTTTTCAATTTTCAGTTTCAATTTCTGGTAGGATGCTCTGTGCTTCAAAGCTAAACATGCAATCAGTAATACGGTAATCCAAAGCCCCAAACTTTTGTATTACACAGCCTTAGATTTGGCTTGACAGAATGTGTGTCTTGTATTTACATTGATAAACTGGGTATCAAAGCATTTGTTCCTTGAGATATCAAAGGTAAACAATTAATATCAAACACAATTCCACTCCAGACCAGGAGGGGTATTTAAGTAGAGGTAAAACTAAACAGAAGTAAATGACCAAACATAATTCAATTATTTCAGTCACTTTTTTTTTTTCCTTTTTTTTCCCCAAATCCAGAAATCTGGGACAGTTACTCACCTTCCACTGCCTTTTACAACTGGCAGAACTCTTGTAAAATTTAGTAGAAAGAGGAAATAGGGTACAAGTGCTCAAAGAGTTGTTATGGTCTGATGGCTGAGTATACACAGAACTGCAGGAGCAGTGGGGTGAGAGGCTGGGTAGCATTTAGGACATAGTTAATGTCTTAATCAAGTAAACCCAACAGGTAGGATTTGTTTCCCTTTGCTTTAGGAACATCTAGTCTAAATCTCAGCTTGCTTTGTGAAGAGAGAGAGGCAGCTTGGGAGCATCATCCTCTCTCACACAGTTTCTGATGGGATGAAACATCATCTGTCCCCTGACTTTAGATGGAGCTTAGGTAAAGACCTGTAGCAGTAGACTAAACATAGTGCTGATAAGGGAGGTAAATCCCCCTGGTATACACCTGAGAAGAGTCCTCCACTTCATAAGACAGGCTGAATATATCTATTAAGTAAGCATAAATAACAAAGCTGAGCTCTTTTCAACTACTGTTTGTATCATGGACTTCACTGCCATATGCTTCACGGCTGAAAAGCACTGAGGATCCTTTTAGCCAATACCAGCTATAAAATTGCTCTCCTACCTGAAAAGACTGCAGAAAGGAATTGAAATAGATGAAGACAATCTGGGAAATGTCATCTTCACCAGGGTTGACGAAGAAAAGCATGTATGTGATGCCTAGCAGAGGCAGGAGAACTAGAGTTGCCTTGACTGCTTTCCTGTGGGGAGGAAAGAGAAAACAAATGAGCAGAGGACAGAACTGTGTTACCTGAACAGCTGTAGAATGACCCCACCCAAACAAATCGCTCCCTAAGTGGAGAGAGGGCACAAGTCTCAGAGCAATTCAGAGGGATGTAAAGTACCTACGTTAGCTGGAGGGGGAACTTAGGTGCCTCCTTGAGATAGTTCAGCACCTGCACATCTTGAACAGGGAGTAGCCAAGAAGAAACAAGGACTTCCTAAGGTATGGCTGCTCAGGACTGTCCAATACTTACAGTCATTGGAGGAAAGAACCATTTTCAGAGCAAAATTCACATGTAAATTTCTGTCTAGTGTCTAACACAGGTGTTTGGAGTTATGAAGTACAAGTGCTCCCTACAGGTACCTCCATCTCTCAGGGCATGCTCATAGGGCATTCTCTAAGGGCAGCAGTAAAAGCCTCTATTTGCACAATGGCCAAATAATTCAAGCATTCGAGCCTGACCCCATGGCCAAAAAGCTGAAGAGAGTTTAGCGGGGGG
>CM021732.1:4559712-4684017 GCA_011075105.1 Heteronetta atricapilla | reverse complement strand
AAGAATGTCAGCCTCCACTTTGTGTTGTGAAATCATGTGTGGATTTGTGAATTAAGTTTCTGACCAGTGTCTGACCACTAGAAGAAAAGTGTTCTGGGAAAGTCTTTACCTTTGCATCCTGCTGTGTGTCCCCATACCCTGAACTCCAGGGGAGAGGTAGAAACCTTTTTTACATCTTTCTGTTTCTGTCTCTTCTCCCTCTGAGCTTCTGTCTTATCTTAGAAGATAAGAGCTTCTGTCTTATCTCCAGGGCTTGCATTAGGCTGACGGTTTGAGATTCTTTGCAGGAGTGATTTCTTACACCTCAGCATGGTGAGGTGGTAAATCCTGAACTGGGGCAGGACTTCTGTGTGGGTGAGACCTGCCCTATGCCCACCTTTTGATTCTGTCTGGAGTGTAAATGCTCACTCTCCCTGCAACATCTGTATCCCCAGATCTAATCTTTATTATTAGATCTATTAATTATTAGATTCTATGATTATTGGGACTGTAATAGTGTCTTGGGATGCCAGAAGCAAAACAACACCTCATTGTGCTAGGTACTTTACAAAGACATAAGACTGCAATTTTGCTAAGTCTCTACAAATTTCTATAATAAGGCTGTAAAAGGTGGATGAAGGCAGGTAGGTAGGTAGGCACAAAAGCACTGTCAGTGTCAGGAGACAGTGACAGTTTTAACAAACTGGCTGCCACATTATTTAATACTTGCTTAACAAATGTTTGGAGTACTCAGCTTTAGAGCAGCAAGCCTTGCCCCAGGCTTTCCTGGAATTGTAAGGGTTTCTATTTAGGTTGTGAAAAAAAAACAAGATTCCCTCACATGGCTTGTAGTGAGGATAAGATCACCATCATCTGTTCAAGAAGGAAGGCAGTTACTTTAGATTGCCTCAGAATCTAATATCTCTAATCCCTGCCAACTGCAGCAGGGAGTAAAATGTAATGAGATTTGAATTGTTGGTTGTTTTTTTTTTATGCTAGTTTTAGTTTTATAGCATGAGGTTTGAGCATCAAAAGGGGTAATTTTTTTCCTCTTAATTTCTCATGAATTGTGCAAAGAAGAATCTGAACAAGAAAATCAGACCATTGCATTAACTTCACATTTGTCCCCAAGCCACAGACAGGAGTAAAAGGAAGGAACCAGGTAAAACAACAAATCCCTATTATTGCAGGAACACTGCCTCCAAAGTCAAGAGCAGGATGATTTGAGGACATCAGGATTCAAGCCTCAGCTTGATACACTGAAATTTTATCTAGAAATGATTTGGAGGATTGTGGCCAGTATTACGCACAAAAACTGTGCCATTTGTCAGAGCGAGGACCTGTCTGTCCATAAATGCTCCAAAACACCGGCTCATGTTGCAGGACACTGCAAATAGTAAGACAGAAAAGGCACTCAGCATCTCCTGATCTCTAAGAATTTTTTTTCAGGACCGTTTGGGTCTGATTTAAGTCCACAAGGCTGCCAGAAGGCTACCTTCCTTCTGCCCTGGGCTAAACATTCCTGTCTTTTCCTTTCTACCACAGTTGTGTTTGTGAGGTTGCACAGTCACCCAGCTCAGGGAACTGATCTGCCTCATAAATAAAATACAAAAACATATACATACAAACAAAAATGTATTTTATAAATAAATAAATAAATAAAATAAACAAAAAGGCACCTCCTAAATAGGTAATGAGTTGTTGAGGATTCGTTCCCTGTTACGACCCACTGAGTGGTTATGCTAATGCTGGTGCCAGCCGAAGAGGCACGAACACCGTTTTTTCCCCATAACCTTCAGTTTACAAAGATCATTAAACTCTGCTTTAAATGCCTGTATGTGCACAGTAATCATCAGTAATAATACTGCTACCGATTACAGATGTGATATGAGTGCTTTGGCCCAAGCTCTGTTCTTTAACTCCTGACTCTGGTGGGATCTTAGTATGAACATGGATCTTAATATGCACATGGATGTGATTTCTTGGGAAGTCTTGGTATTGTTCTGCAGCTACAAAGCTAGAAAATGAGACAGAGAAGCACTGATACACTGTATTAGCTTAATGAATGGTCTATTCCTCAGCGAGAGGAGTTATACATATTTATATCATATAATGCTTATGCTCATGCACATATAGAAATTGACAAAGTTGCTATCCTCACTGACAGCTTGGATTTCATTGGAAGGGGGGAATTTCACACAAGCATTAAAGGTAAATGCAAGCCTGATGGAGCTGGGGCCATGGCAGTGCACAGCTGTCTCTGTACCTGTGTGCCTCGGAGGTTTCCATTGTTTGGATATCGAAATGGAGGGGACAGAAAGAGCACAGGAATACTTTAAAGAGAGGCTGCAAAAATAAATACTGCGGACCTAACTATAGGAGCTCAAGTGGAAAAAAGGACACCCTCTAAATCACAGTGGCATCTGGAAAGACAAAGATGGGACAAGGACAGGACTGGCAAGGCAGTTCTTTGCAAATACCACGAGCAGCAAGAAGCACCAGCTGACTTACCTGTACTGTATTGTCTCTGAAGTGGTTGAAGCTCTCAGCTTTGTCATTAAAATCCTAACTATGTTAAATAGGAATACAAAATTTATCTGGAAAAGAAGGAGGAGAGAGGAAAAAATAAGACCAGTGAGTCAAACGGAGGCTTAAAGGATGAGATACACCTTAAAAGGCACATTTTGCAGTTCCAATCTGATCAAAAACAGCCTCTCGGCTTTATCACTGATTGCAACAGACTCAGAAGTTTACCAGAAACACCAGATTATGCAAGCAAATATCCAACAGCTACTAATCCTTTCAAAACAGGAATTAAAATGTAGAACGAAAATAACGGTCCCAGCAAGTAACCTTATTTTTACACCCTTTTACTCCTTTCCTGGGTGCCACAAGGAGCTAAGGGTGGGATTTGTTTGGATCTTTGCATCTGGCTCTGGCTCAGCTCAGCCAAGGCTCGCTTAGTAGAGTATTGGCAGCTCTGTGCTGTGCTGACACAGAACACATCTGAGGGTAGGTGGGGTCCCAAGACCCACGGTGCAAGACTGCATTGCAGAGATCTGCATGTAAGCTAGTCACACTGGACTCCCTTTAGATTCGGTGGAATCCATTCATTGCACTCTACAAGAGACGTTTAAAATAGAGCAGATAAATAATTCCTGAAAAATGCATTTTTTTTTCACTGTCATTAAAGCTGAAGTGACAGATTTACCACTTCTATTTTTAATCCGCGGAGCAGGGTAATTATTATTTCTGTTACCATCTCAATGCTGAGAATTGAGATTTGCTCTAATTGCTGTTGTTGCATATGCTAGAGGGTTTCTCATACAAGTTTCATTTCAGTGTAAACAGGAAAGAAAAAAAAAAATCTGAGAAGAAGATTCTGACTTGTAGACTGTGATCAGCAGAGGGACTTGGCACCTAGGAGCAAGTTCTGTGTTGCTTTCACCACAAAGTAGGGTAGCTTGCAATACACGGATCTATCTCAAGATTGTTGACGACGTCCTCTGTCAGGACTGCCAAACTGTTATCTCAAGACTGCTGAGGTCACAACCTACGCTTGTGAGAAGACATTTATCAACATATTTATCTCTCATTTCCAGGGTCCCAGGGCTCCTGGCATTTTGTGGTCTGTGAATGGAACAACTCTGTGACTGCCTTCCAGCTGAACACTGCGGCAGAGCTGCTGACACAAAAGGTGTTCTTGAAATATGCTCTTTTTTTTTTTTTTTCCCCCAATGAAATGTGGTGTGTTTCGATGATTATGGTATCTTGGCATCCATCACATCATTCCCTGTGGTTATTGTAATGTTATTTATAACAAATGGTGCAATAAGCACTCGAACAGACACTGGGAGACTGGCAGTGTTGGGAATCTTGTACATTAAATGCTTATTATGTGAGATACCAAAATGCTTCTCTAAGAGTTATGTGACATTTTTTGAAATGTTTTTCTTAGCAGAGCAGGGCCATAGGGAGCCTAAGAAATAAATAAAACAGTGTATGTGGCTTGTATACTTGTTCTTGCTGGAATTGTCTTTGTCGTATTTAAGAGCATGAAGTCAAACGGTTCTCGCTTTATTCATCAGAGACAACTGCTTCAAACCACTGCTTTGACGTGGATCTTAAACTCTTCACATTAGCAACTGCACCACTCCCCGGTAACACAAAGGGAATTGTCTGGAGAGAAGGGCAGGTAGGCGGGGGTGTCCTTCACCCACAGAAAGAAAACTTCTGCCTCTGAAATTAAACCACCAAATCTTGACGTTCTTTGTCAGCTCAGAGTCAGGTTTGGGTTACTTCCATCAAGGATGCCAAAAAGGCACTGATCCCAAACTTGCTGCTTTTGCAATCGCAATGGAAGGTGCCAGATGGAATTATAGACTATTAGGCAAGGGCAAGTTCCAAACATAAGCAGGACTAATCACATGGGATTAACGTGATGAACTGGACTGGAGAAAGCATTTCAAGTTTCAGGAGTTCTAGTTTGATGTGACAGCAGAGAACTGGAAATTCAAATTGCCACAGGCTGCATCAGAAAAAACAGGGCTTTTTATCTTCTTTGAAATTAATTGCAGAAGTGATTCACCAGTCCAGAAGGAGAATTGCTAGCTGAAAACTTTGGGAGTTACTTCAGCAGAGATACTCTTATTCTATATAAATGAATTTTCTATTCTCTTTTCCATGAGCTCCCCCATCCAAGGGTTGCTGAAAAAAGACGACATACAGAAAGGATCTATTAACACTTCTCACCTAGATTTTCATGTGCATCTGCACATTGATCCCTGGTGGTAGTTGGCTTGTTTACCTGGTTGGCAGCATTAATTCTGACTGTCTCAGTTGATGCTCACTGGGTGCTAGGTGCCGCCCAGAGCTGAGCATCCCAGTGGAGGCCACATGAGGGAGAGAACTCAGCTACCCAAGACCATAGCACTGACCGAGGTTCTTGCAGAGCAAGTGACTACGGGTGGCAATGGTAGCTGAGACAGAGCTGACAAGTGACCAGATCCGTCTGTAACAGCAAAAGGAAGGCAGATGAGTTAGTGCTTACTTTTAACTGGCTGCCCAGGTGTCAGAGGCAAACCTGATAGGGGCTTTATACCTATAACATTTACTGGGAGAGAGGAACACTGAGGCCAGAACAAGGGCATTGGTCACTCACCCTGAATTCTCTTCCCAGTTCTGGCCTGGAATATACTGCATGTCCTTAGTCACTTGGGACGAAATGTTTAAGCTTGTGGGTCTGAAGACAGAAACTAAAATCCACCTGCGGTTATACTCAGTAAACCTGAAGTCTGCATTTCAGAGTGACTGTCACCCTGAGTGTTTGTGGTCATGTCCTTGTCAGCAAGGTACGTGATTTGGCAAACATCTCATTGTCATACTGATGTTTTCCTTCCTTCTTTATTCCCTCAAACTCTCCTTTGCTATGGAAACTTTCACATGATGGAGAAGATGCTTAGGTCTCATGCCTGCAATAGAAGTGAGTATCCTTGTAGACAGCCCTAAGCTAGTTAACAGCTCCTTTAATAACCAGCAGAGACAAATAGCTACTTTAACAATATAGTTCCTGCTGTCCATTTGTGTTGTTTACTTTTGTATGAAATGTCTCTCCCTGCTTTGAAGCTCCTCTTCATGGGACTTGTGAAGACAAACCTGTCAGGAGTGTATATATTACAGGGCTGTATTACAGGGCTACATTTAGTTGCCTAAAATTGGGCACTGAGGGCCAATTCGGGTGCCACTTTGGGAATTTTGTTACCTACTCTGATTCTCATAAATGGCTGCTGTATAAATAGTGAACCTGGATCCAAATTCCCCTGGATTGTTAGGGAGGGTCCCAATGTAAAGTCTGGTTCCAACTCCAGACCTGACATTTATTCACACAATGTCACTTACACTTTGCTAACATTTAATAAATGAACTCCAACATGCCCTTCAAAGACCTGGCAGTCACCTAAGGATAAATGTCAGACCTGAGGCCCCATCATCTGATAACCCTGCATACCCTGAGGTGTAAAGAGAGGGTGAGAAGCCAAATATTCAATGACATTGCCCAAGTGGTGTCGTAGCTTTCAGGAACAGGCAGTTCTGAATTTTTTGAGGTAGGCATTAGAGAGTTGTCTCCGTGTCTGTATGAGCTTTTCTTTCCTGAACAAGTCTGATCTGAGTCTGATTAATATGATTACCTCTTAGTTTCATCTGACGTTTCAGCTGATGAGAGAGGAAAACCTGAAAAGAAATTTGCCTGGAAAGAAAAGACAGACCTGGTCCAAGAGAAGGAGGGGGTAGGGGAAATAACACGAGTATTTGATCTGTCTTTCCCTGCAAACTAGAATCCTGTTTTTAGCAAGGGTTTGTTAACTGGGATAGGGTGGAGTCATTGGGTAAGGGAAGGGAGCATCCTGGGCTGGCTGGAAGGTAGTAGAAAGATGAGTCACGTATATTGGTGTATCTCAGTCCAAGAGATGATGGCTGGGAGGCAAAGAGGAACAAGTCAGGAGAACCCTATGGTCTGTTTTATGCAAAAATGAAAGGTTACAAAAATCATTCAGATCTCCTTCTGGCTTTAAAAACAATGTGTGCAGCTCTTTCAAGGCTTGGCTTTTGCTTTCTCACAGGGCTACACTTCCCACAGCTGTCACTGCATTAGGAGAGGACATTAAGGCAGCTTTTGTCTTGTGCACAAAGCTCCCATTTTTTGTTTCTTCCCACCGGCTTCTTTAGGAAAAAGGATAACTAATTCTTCCCAATTCTAGATTAGCTAATGAAGGAAGAAAAGTGATTTGGCCATGCCTACAAAGTGATTCCATCACACAAAGAAGATGAGCGCTAGCAGAAGGAGCTGAGTCAGATTTGCGACACCTCAATTCAGAGTATTTCTAGACAGCTGTTTATCTGAAGCTCCATTTATATTTGGTGGGGAGAAACAGGCACTTTTCAACAAGTGTTTTGGGATAAATTGTGCTTCCACTTGAGGCAGTTGCCCACGCACAGTCTTCTGTGCAAAGTGCTATTTCAAATCAGCCAGGGGTACCCCACCTGAGTTTCGACTGAATGAATGTGGCTGTGCCTACCAAGGGTCTAAAATGTTTTGAGATGCCAATATCAAGGGTTTCCTTTTGGCTCCATTTGCATTACTCTGGGAAAACTTTGAACAGGACAACATCTCAAAGGCAGACTTTAGCAAACAAGAAATTGCAGGGCAAAAGATACAAATGTGGTAACAATTAAATACTTTTTTTTTTTTTCCTGGTTTTGCCTACTAGAAACACATTTCAGTATGTTCAATTCTAATGATTCCATTTAAAACTACATTCCTTCATTTCAGAAAGACATTTGGCTCATTTGCTCCTATTAGTAGTACTCAAAGAGGTCTAATCTGAAGATACATTTTCAACACAGGATCAGATGGATTTTATTGCCTATTTTTCTGCAGTGGGTCTGATTCCATGGCTCACAGGGATGAGCTTAATTCACAGCTTGAGTTCACTCTGGACAGAGACATAATCAAACAGGAAAGAGGCTGCTGCATATAGCTTGCAAAAGCTGAAGTATCTGAAAAGAAAACAGAGCTATTTACTCAGCTGGAGCAGATCCCCACATTTCTAGTGAGTGCCAGAATGATTCTGATTTACCTGCAAAGTAGATTAAGACGCTGGTGTTTATTCCGTATATACATAGCCTACATATATATTGTAACATTTCAAAGGAAGTAAGATTCTACCATTGTGAAGTGAGTTTTTCTAGAAAAAAACACAAACACAACTCTTAGTGTATCTAGCAAAGTACGCTATTATTTGTTAAGGATGGTCTTGTTATTATTGGAGCTCTGTGTCAACAAATTAATTTCTCTCAGAATTGGGCAGCTCTAACAAAACATCAGTGCCATAAATGAAGGCTGATGAATGGGTATTTAAGAGAAGTAATGTTGACAGGCAGCACATCCTTTTAAATTTATCTCTAATCTAACTTGACATTTTTATTAATTTCTGTTTATACAACACATTTGCTGCTTCATAATGGAAAAGATAACTAAGGATTTCCCTCTTGATATGCATTCATAGATAAAATTAGTCCAAAGGACAGGTCTTGAAGATATCATAAAACAACTTATTTCTTATTCTCCTACTGTTATTTATGATGTATCGAGGATATCCTTATTGCTGGAATAAGACCCTCTCCAACTACAGCTGGGAAAGAAGTAGCTTTCTTTACTTGCCAGAGCTTTGGAGGTTTATTGTTTCCTTTTCCAAATTGGGATGAAAAGTCAAAGCTCCAGAAAGGCTTTATAAGTCAATGATCCAAAAAGCACTTGGACCACCTGTTTCGGAAGAGATCGATTTTAATCTGAATATTCAAGCCCAGAAGCCCTTTTGAACCAAAACAAACTTTTCAGTGAAAGATTTTGGTCATAAACATTTTCAATCATAAAAGCCCAGCTCCATCTGAGAGGAAATTTGTCTCCCTTAATGAGATGAAATTGCCAAAATATTCCAAGAAGCACAAAAGAGGGAACTCTGAGTATTTGCAATTTTTGTTAAACTCAAGAGCTTATATGAGAAATATTTATGTTCTCCTGAGAGTTTAATTGACAACTAGCGTTTATTTTGCTCATTTCTTCTGGGCTTCCTATTTTAAGCTATACAGTAAGTTTGTACTTTTGTGGTTCTGAGAATGTTTGCTCCTCCTCTTTACTCTCAGGAAATGTAAATATTAATCTACTTAGACTTATGCATTGATAGATAAAATAGCACTTTTATGCTATGTGGTAAAATCCACCCCAGGATCAAGTAACCCAAATTGGTGTTAGAGCAGTCATCTTAGCTGGAGCATTATATACCGTCATCCTGACCTCAAATGAATAGTCTGTCGGTTTATTAATGCCTCTTTTTAATTGTGGTATCATACTGTCCTGACATGATTCTCAAAGAGGGCTTCTTAGTACTAGAGTTCCCCTTCTAAAGGTCACAAGGTACCATAATGACTCCTTTAGGAACACAACAAAGAGCTGGAAAATGCAGAATAATGAGATGTGATTAAGAGGCGCAAGGCATAATGCAATAGATGGTCAGGAATGGGGAGAATTGTGGATGTCTCCCCAGGGCAGCAGCGAAAGACCAACTCTCCAGGCAAGCACAGCAGGACTACACATCCTGAAGACTGTATGGGATGGAATAGTGTTTTGGTGGGGAAAGGAAGGAGTGGTGCATGAATGGACACTTTCCTTACCTGACGTCTGTGTTACACAGGCCCACACAGACCCTTGCCTTCACCCACGTTGTCATCTAAACCCAAGTACAAATCCAACTCCAGCTGCATCTGGGGTGACACCAGTTCCTCGCTAGAGCCCCACATCATGCATGAGCATACCCACAGCTTTTTTACCAATCTTAAAACTCCGTCTGTGCTCCTCACACTACTCTGCCAGGACATCTATCTCTCCTGAAATGTCTCGTAGTCAAGAAGCTTTGCCAAAGGAACACACTGTAGGTCATTCCCAAGTCAAGTCACCTACTGTGGAGTCCCCAGTCACAGATTACTCAACAGGGCTTCTCTCCAGCCTGATAAACCAGGGACAAAAAAGCTTGTCACCTGACAAACCAGTGGCACATTGAAGGTTTTAATACCAGTAAACACAAATACAAGTATAAACAACAATGTGCCTGGGTGTCTCTCAACAGCCGAATCACCACCCCAGCATACTAGAGATGAACAATATGGCACTGCAGGAGTGTATGTGGCATTGGACATCTTGATTTTTTGATCCCCAAGACACTGTTGACTCCAGAGCTACAGAACTTAAGCAACAGGAAGGGAGAAATAGCAACAAAGGCAGAACTGGAGATAAATTTTTGATGAACTCTAATCAAATTAGCTTATTATCTCTATTCTAGGAGTAAGTAGCTATGGCAGCTATGCTTGCAAACTAGTGAAAATGATGATAAATGCCTTGTAAGAAAAATTCAGGTATGTCACAAGTTTGCAAGTCATGGACTACAATCTTGTTAGCAGTGGAAGAACATGGAAACTGTAGAGACAAGGAAATAAAAAAAATCAATAGGAAAACTAAATTAATCTGCAATCTAGGGGCTGAGAAAAAACATAAGCTAGTTAGGAAGCAGAAGGCAAAATGAAAAAGATAGATCAATAATAATAAAAATGGAAGAAAAATTCTCAGTCTCAGGAAACGATGGTGAATTGGAAGCAAAAGTGGGAAAAGAGTCAGCGGAAACTAATAAAATATTCAGAGAAGCAAATATATCAGCAAGAAAGATGTTTGCAAAGAACTAGGGGATGCTTTTCAGAGAAGGCAAAAATGAAATGCATATAGATGCATACATAGGCGCAATGCTTCTATATATAAAATGGCAAACGAACAAACCATTGTGACTTTTTTAGAACATCAAAATAAAAGGAACTTTAGCAATGTGGATTGCAAAATTGTGAGTGGAGCCATACAGTCAAGCAAAAAGAAGTGAAGATTATGACGCATTACAAATTTTATGTGATCGACAATATCAGAAAGGGAAGGATTCCATAAATATTGGGTTCTGCCTAAAAAACCTATACCCCTTACCTGCAGTACATTTAAAACATATCAGAAAAGGATGTGCATAAGAGAATGGCAGAAAGATGGTTGTGCTCTTCAGAACTGTAAGTGCATATGTGGTGTTAGGATAATCATTCAAAAGCACAGAGCAGCACATTTCAAGAAAAAAAAAAAAAAAAACAACGATGTATGAATACTGCAAAGTAACACTGCACTGATAAACTAGGACAAAGCATGGGAATAATTATTGAGTCAAATCCTATAGATGTTGCAAACAGTTGTATTGGAACATCCTTTGCAGCAGTGAGAAATAGCCTCTTGGGTAAATTGTTTGAATTGTTACTATTCCTTTAGTTTTATTGGAAGACAGTTAATGAACGTCATGAACCTTGTTCTTGTAGCTTAAACATATTAATGGTATTTTATGATCATTTGCTTTATGTTAATAATATTATTAAGCTTAGGTAAGTCAACTCTTCTCTGGGATGTATTTCCAAAAACAAAACAAAACAAAACAAAACATCCAACAAACAAACGAACAAAACATATCAGGTTTCTGAAAAGAATTTGAAATTTCTCCAAAGGCTCCTATAGAAAGTTGGCTGTTATAAGTTTGGAGGAAAGAGCATCAGATATGAGATTACAAGAAATGAAGGTTAGGAATGTACAGTAGTCTGTTTTCTCAACAGAGAGAGCCTAGTAGTGGATCCGTGCTGTTCATTGTAGACCTTAATGATCTAGGGAATGAGGAGCACGCTAAAAGCTTATTAGTGATATTAAGCTACTCAGGATAGCAAAAATAAAAGCTGATTGCAAAGATCTGTATAGGGACTCACAATACTGACCAGGCAGTAATGTGACACATGAAATCACATGATATAAAGCTAGTGCAATGGGGCAGTAAAGCAATCTTAACTTTACATGATGAGTTATGAGCTCTATGTATTTTAATTCAGGAAAAAAAATGTTGGAATTATACTAGCTAGCTTCCTGAAAACTTCATCTCAGTTCACAGTGGTACTCAAGAAAAGAAACAAAAAATATTTGGAGCTACTGAGAAAGAAAGACAATAAAACAGAGAACAGGATACTGCTGTGAAAATCCATTTGTATGGTCACACCTTGAGTACTGTGGCAAGCTTTGGTCTTGCCACCACAAAAATCATAGAGTGGTTTGGGCTGGAAGGGACCTTACAGATCATCTAATGCCATCCCCTGTCACGGGCAGGGACCCCTCCCACCAGCCCAGGCTGCCCCCAGCCCCATCCAGCCTGGCCTTGGGCACTGCCAGGGATGGGGCAGCCACAGGTCCTTGGGGCAGCCTGGGACAGGTCTCACCACCCTCACTGTGAAGGATTTCTTCCTATTACCTAATCTAAATCTACCATTTTTTAGTTTAAAGACATTACTCCTTGCCCTATCGCTAGATTCCCTGACAAAAAGTCCATCCCCAGCTCTCCTGCAGCCCCCTTTAGGCCCTGGCAGGCTGCTATATGTTCTCCCTGGAGCCTTCTCCTCCCCAGGCTGAAAAACCCCAGCACTCTCAGCCTCAAATTCTACATCATTACTGATTAGCACATCATGAAGACCACATGTCAGCTGTCTCCTTGTCAAAATTCCACATTATATATAGATGAGCCCATTTTCTTGAGGACACTTCACTCTTTTACAGTACTTGTCATCCAGGGATCTCAAAGCATTTTACAAAGGAAGATAAGTGTCATCAAGCTTGCTTTTTTGCTGGGGAAACCGAGACCTAGAGCAGAAATATAACTTGTCAAAAGCACGTGGCTGATGAAGGCAGGGATAGAAGTAAACTCCAGGTCTTCCCATCAGCTCATCCACTTCTGGCAGCAGTTAATTGATTGTGCTGAATTATTTTCAACTACCTCAAAAGCAGAGGTTAGAAAACTGTTCAGTTCTCAAGCATAAGGAAAAAGAATCTATTAAAGCTGAATGGAAGGTCTGAAAAAAACACAACTAATATCTGATCTGTTTGAAAAAATGAAAATTTAATACAGTCTTAGCTCTGAGCAACTTTGCAGAATGGTTCCTGTCTGGGGTCAGTTCACTATGCAGTTATTGAGAAAAAAAGCAGCTCAATTAACTGTCTCTGGTGACTGTTTTCTGAGGTTCCTCCTCTGATCTTGCTGTGTTTTCATGGTTCACCAGTTCTTTGACAGGGATTACATTTAAAATTGCACATAAGAAATGTATTTTTCTTAATAAATTCAGGCCGAAATTCAATTCTCTGCCTTGCAGTTCCAGCCCTTTGCCCTTTCTTTACCTTCAGACAGAGATGTATGACTAAAACTTGGTTATGCCATTCTGAGGAAAGGTACCATAGCAATAAAACAAACAAACAAACAACCAAGCAAGCAAACACTAATTTGAATGGAAAATAACTGATAGAATATCTTTTTCTAGTGTTATCAGGAACTGAATTTCAAAGTATTCAGAGGACTGGATCTCTCCTGGGATATGCTCAAGCCAAAATCCATTTAAGAATTAAACAATAAAGAATGATTAAGTACATTTTCTCCCTCACAGCTTTGGTCACAGGTATCTAGCACAAGATACAGGATCAGAATGTATACCCAGTTTCATTTGTCTCTGAAACTGTTTCCCCATTTTTAGTGCAAGTCAATGTTCAAACGTCTTCTAAAGACAAGTAGGAAAGCACTAGAACAAATGTCTTCTGCATTATTCAAAGTCCTCTTATTCTGAGATATAACAGAGAATAATATGGTTTAATGATGAACTTGAGTACTAGTTACATCAAGAAAAATGCTTTATTCTTAGTCAACCTGCATTTTCCCCAGGGGGATCAGAACTCCTGCATGATCTATCTGTTTCTTGGTGTTATTCTGCTTTGGTTTGCAGCAGTCCAGTGCACAAGGGCAAAGAAATGAGAAATCAAAACCAGTGGAAATCATTTTTGACAGATTAAATCCTGTCTTTTAAAGAGGATCAGGATCTTTAAAAAGTTTTTAGATCAAAACTCAGCTGGATGTACACTGGGCACTTGGCTCTCAACTAACCAAAAATACAATTTTCTGCAATAGTTAAAACTTCCTTTGTGGGTAAAACCAATTTTAATGGCCATGGGCTGAGTGCTTACATGTGGACAGGTAATTTAATGGAGTTTTTAGACTTGTAATTTCTAGTCTGAGTCCAATTTTGGAAGTAACATTAATTTCTTCTAGTAATATTCATGTCTCTGAATCTTCCCAGCAGTGCATCAGTTCTCTCCCAGAGTCATCCTGCATGTTCCTTGGTAAGACACAAAGCTCAGTTTATCCAACATTTTTAATTCATTAGTTCAGATCCAACTCATTGCTGTGACCAAAAAAGATCACAGAGAGAGCTGTATTGTTTTTGAAATACCTTTGAGCCCTCCATTTCCCATGGCCATTGTTCACTGGAGGGAAGACAAGAGCACGCAGCTAGATTCAGCACTTCCCTACCTTTGTTAAGGCAGAAATATACTGACATGCTGGGCAGAAGATATTTGACTACGTTGCCATGGTACATGGCAGACATCAAATTTCAGTGCTTTTAATCCAGAACTTTTCACAGCACCCTTGAAAGGGTCAGTAACTCCAGCAACAACAAGTGATACTTGATTCATTACATATGATTTAACTTGCATAACGATCATAAAAAGAGCCTGACAAGTTACTTTAAGACATTGTAAAGCCATGCATTTTTAATTATAAGCATGAGACTCAACTGTTGTTAAAAAAAAACAAAAGCACATTCTGGCAATCAGGGTGTATAATAACATTTTTTTAATACCATATCTCTTTATAACCAGAAGAGTTTTCATATTCTCCTTTTAAAATAAATTTCCCTAGAGCTCTCTTCCTCACCCAACAGTACTCCCCAATAGAGGTAATCATATAGAAAGTGAAGAAAGGGCTTGCCCTCATGTGATTTCTCTGAATTGTACCAGCTGCTTTCCACCCCACAGTGCAATTACTGTTGTTACCTCATTAGTACTTTAATTAGAGCTCCAGTGCAGGCCAATGTGGAAAGGTTTGATATGTCAGCTTAGTTAGGTTAGGGTGATACATTTAGGGTATGCTCAAGTCCTGGTTTGGTTTAAAGGTTTTTCAGGGCTGCTGTAAATTACAGGTAGGGAAAGTGATCTGTACATGAAGAGCCTCCAATTGCGCATCTGTTTTTCAGTCCTTTTTGTTATCTTTAAGTAGAAAGGGCTATGCTGGGGACAGCAAAGTTATTCTCCTGATTCTGAGCTATCTGTGCTCTCTGCCAGAAATGACATCAGAGAATTACAAAGATCTTGTGGATTGCTAGAGAGAGGCAAGGGGGCTGTGGTAGATTCACAGTTCTGACCTCCAGGCCATGATGTAAAAACTAAATGCTTTGAGTACTGCAAACTTACTAACTTGTGTTCTCTAAATAGGATTTGTATGTGAGTTAGTCTCTGTATCAGTGAGTTAATTCACTGTGAGGCTGTTTGTGCTTTTAGGATGGCTCTCTTGGTAGCACACAATTATATTGTGTGTCACACTGAATGTATTTCTCTCTGTAGAACGTAAAGATTTTTTTACATAAAAACAGACTCCTACTACGTTTTTTCTCTTTTCAGCTACACACAATATGATCTGTTTGCCTCACCTTAACAATTAATTCAAAAACTAATTAATCTGTTTTTAGGCTAGGAAGCATTCAGATTAGTAGCTGGCTTCCTAGGTAACAGGGAAGTTGTTTTCATGGTGAATCACATGAAAAGTACAGATCTGACAAGGTGAGAGCTCAAGGCTTCTTAGCCTTGAAAAAGCTGACAGTGGCTGCCTGTTCTGAAGCATTTATGCTTTCTGCATGGGGGTTGGAGCAGCATATTCCAACATCTATACCCACTCTTCATTCCATAAGTGAAAGAGACTCCAGTGAGCCCTGGGAATTCCCTGTTAGGACATCTGCCTTTTTCCTAGCTGGCTTTTACTGCAGAGGGGTGAAAGAAGAAGACTGTTTCTTTTCATCGTTGTCCTTTCTAATAATATTGATCTGGCTGATCCACACCCAGTATTTTCTGGGAAAGCATCACGGAATTTTAGTTGAAGGTTCCAGGTAGTTTATGAAAAAGCTTCCTTCTTTTTCTGCCTGCTGTTGACTGGTACAGAGGACAGAGTGTTGGCTAAACAGATAAACAGCCTGTTAACTGTGGGCGGCAATGAGAAGGAAAGTTAAAAAGAGGAAGGCTAAGGAACAAATACATGGCAATAATGGGAATGGAGAAGGTGTAGATGGCTATACAATGAAATGCAATTCCTTACAACAATTATTACATTTTTTAAAAATCAACATGGATGAAAGAAGTGCTCTAGTTCTCAAGAGCTCAAGTGGAGAAGCAGATATTACAGCACACCTTCTGTTTTTAAACATTTTTCCTTCCTACATAACAAAACATTTTACAAAGGAAGGCAAACAGCATTACAGAAGGAGGAAAAAAGAATGGCGTGAGGTCAAGGAAACAACCAAAAACAGATCACAGCAATTTTGACCTGCAGTGTTAGCTACTGTGGCAACTGCAGAGAGCAGCTGAAGATGTTTGACCTTTTTGTGTTTTATTTTATATGAAAGTAGAAGTGGAACATCACAGGTGCCTATCAAAATATCCCTCAATGGAAGAAGGCAGTGTCCTTCCACCCACATAAATCCTTACCAGAAGAACAAGAATCACTGGCCCTTGATATATGTAGTCGATATATTTCCCTGGCTCTTTTCCAAACCAGCATCTGTAAGAAACAAAACAAATGAGAGAAACATTTATAAGGGGAATGCAGTTCTTCTAGACAGGTTGTAATATCAAGGACATGACAGAGAGACTTTTGCTTATGCTCCAAGTTCTATAATTATGTACATCATCAGCAAGAGATTGAGTTTTCTGCTACAAAGCCTTCTTTTGTTTGGACATAGGTCTGAGCCTCATTTTCTCCTCCCATCAGACAATTCATGTTCCCATCCTGTAGCTGGCTATTGACTATTCAATTATTTCCAAGAAATGTGAGAACCTGCTATAAGGAGGATGCAGAAGATGTAACCTGCTGCATCTGAAAAAGGGATGAAAGAAATATTCTTTGTGAGGGAAAAAATCTGTTACTTATTGCAGTGCCCAAAGACCCTTAAATTCCAGAAAGTAAGGGTTATTACAGCAAATGTGTCTCAAGTTGCAAGGAAATGATGGCTAATAAGGTACTAGATGAAGAAGGAGTTCATCCCATTGGCTTTGAACCAAGCTGATGACCACCAAATCCAGCATACAGTAAAAAGGCATTACCTGAAGCTAGCAAATACCTGATCCAACATTACTAAAAGGGAATGAACTTAGGTTAAGTGAAAGCACAGGTAAACCACAGGACTTCAAATGAGCAGAGAGATGTTTTATGAGTTACTGACTGCTGGCTTGACTTTCACTTCTACTAATTCCAAATGTTTTTCTCCCTGCTTCGTTATACAACAGATGAGTCATAGAATCATAGAACCATAGAATATCATGAGCTGGAAGGGACACCCAAGAGTCATCAAGTCCAACTCCTGGCTCCACACAGAACCACCCAAAAATCAAACCACAAGTCTGAGAACGTTGTCCAAATCCTTCTTGAACTCTGGCAGACTCAGTGCCATGACCACTGTCCTGGGGTTGCCCAACCACGCTGTGGGTGCAGATCCTTTCCCTAACACACAGCCTGACCCTCCCCTGTCGCAGCTCCATGCCATTCCCTCAGGTCCTGTCGCTGTCCCCAGAGAGCAGAGCTCAGCGCCTGCCCCTCCGCTCCCCTCGTGAGGGAGCTGCAGGCCGCCATGAGGCCTCCCCTTGGCCTGCTCTGCTCTGGGCTGAGCAAACCAAAGGACTTAGCTGCTCTTCCCCTCTAGACCCTTCACCACCTTTGTAAACCTCCTTTGGACACTCTCTAATAGTTTTATGTCCTTCTTATAGTGCCTAGAACTGCACACAGTACTGGAGGTGAGGCCCCACCAGCACGGAGCAGAGGAGGACAATCCATTCTCTCAATGGGCTGGCAGTGCTGTGCTTGATGCACCCCAGGGTACAGTTGGCCCTTTTGGCTGCCAGAAGCCTGTGTCTTCACAGTGACCTATACAGGGAATTGTAAATCAGTTATATTTCTGTCAGGAAATTAATCAGAAGCAGAGGTCAGGCCTGGACTCAATGATGTGCACCATTATATTGTACAGTTTTGGCCCCGGCCAGACAATAACTAACTCTCAAACAATTCCTGGGGAACAATTTTGGAGTTAGTAGGAGCTAGAGAACCTTCCCAACAGACCGCAGCTGCCCTGATTTGGGGGCCAAGAGAGTTTAGTAATATGGATGTGAATCAGTCCATGCTATTTGGACTCCAGCCCCAGTAGTGATTCCAGGCTCATCTAATTTAATATTACAGATATAGCCATGATATAGAGATATATCCTGGATACTGGTTCCACCAAGCAGAGACAACTTTGCTGTCACAATGCCATAATGCCTTAAGGTTTAAGTCACTGGAGCTCCAGATCTTGTTCTACAGGAAGCAGATTTTGGAGTTCAAGTGTATCAGGGTTTTTTACCTTTGTGGATGCCACATAACAAGTCTACAAAGCAAAAAAATGATGTCTCCTCCATGTTTGCTTTGTCATTAAAGATAAGGCTAATGGTTCTGGAGACAAGAAAACAAGGGCAGCTCCTGAGCTAAGGAGGCCACTAATGCTGGTTCATATTTTTACTTTTTAAAAAATTCAATAAATATTACTTGTTGACTCAAGGAGGCTGCAATCTGTAAGACAGGACATCAGAAGTAGATAAGGTAAATAAAATGAGATAAGGAAAACTATGTTTCAGTTAGAATTAGTTTCAATCACATAATGCCCTCAAAACACGTTGCTTGTGTTTTAGAGAAAGATAGAAGGAACATTTGCTCTTTGCAAAATGCTCTTATTGCCCTGAATGTACAAAACCAGTGGATATGCATCACGGTTCTAGGAGTATAATTCAGTATCACACAATTGTTGCCTTTCCTTGATTTAGTTTTTTAAGATCCAAATGAATCACAGGACTTCGAATATTTTGTAAATAGAAAACACATCTGTTATTCCCTGGTGCACTGACCGCAAATTAATGTAAATGGATAATTTTGCAACTAATTTTCCAAAATTTGGCAGTGAGAGCAAGACTTGGAATAAGATACTTCCTATAGCCTATTTATCATCCCTGAATCCCCAGAAAAAGCTTTAAGAAGAATTAAACTTTTTTTTTTTTTTTTTTTTTTTTTTTTTTTTTGTATTAGAGAGATGGAATGATATGAAGAAAAATGATGTCTTAGATAAGATATGCCAAGGCAGGAAACACAACTCTCCAGAACTTGCAAGACCTAGATTTAAGAGATGTTTTTGAAGACTATTTCAAGAGAACTACTATAGATTGCCTGAGACTTAGAGAACCAAGAGCTATTAGAAGAGGAATTTCTGGAAAGCTGGAAGAGGAATCCAAATGGGACCAATAAGGGACTGAGACTTGTGACAACTTTGTGAGCCAGAAGAAGTCCACAGAAAATTTGGAAGACAGATTGTAGAGCACAAATGATGTTAAATGGCAAAGGTTGCTCACTGCTCTCTGGAATTAAAATATTGCTTAACTGTAAGATCATATTGAAGAAAAAAAAAACAACACTAATATTTACGATCTGAAGCCCAGTACCAGACTAAAGTTGTATTGAGTTAGGCACCACGTATGTATACACACACTTTCACAAAATTTGAGGGAAGGAGGTTGTTGCCAAAGTTAGACTTCTACAACAGAGGCATCTACATGCAAGCTTGATGATCCAAGTTCTTTTTTATTTAGTAGAGGAAAAAGAGAGAGAAAAAAAAACAGCTTTCTAGAATGGTGCTCATCTACTTAGGCTATAAAACAGACCTGTTACTTTGCAGTCTAAACATTTCTAGTCTGCCCATTAAATTAAGAGAGTAAGGTTAGAGGATAGATATGTGACAGAGACGTTACATATGTCTACATTTCATTAGCTGCATTTCATATTTACAGTCTAACTGATCAAATTGCGACCTTAGCTGGCATATTGCAAACATTCTGCCTGTCATCCTAACTCTAACTTTAAATCTAATATAAGCCCTTATTCCTACAGTAAAATCTGCACTACACATCTCTTTATAACCAAAAGGAGAAACCTGAACACTGAAACACTGAAAATTACTTGGTGCATCAGAATTTAATTCCAGCTTTGTGTAACATATAAAAGCCACTTTTTTTTTCTTCTTTACCTCTGCAAGAGTAAACAAACACTCTGTAAATACTGAAGACAATTTATGAAGACAGTTCTTATTAAACTCAGATATATAAACACACTTCTATTGGATAGCACTAATTAATATTCTCCATGGTTCTGTGATGGTTCTCCATATAGCAAAAAACAACATTGGTTTTATCATTATTGTTAATTAGACCTTACTAATGTTCTTCTCCTTACTAACGGGCCACCAATGAAATTGCTACACTAATATCTCTTAATCATTTTTGTTTTGTTTTGTGTTGTGTTTTTTTTACTGACTCTTTGTCAAATTTTGCTAAAAACCTGTTAAATCCCAGACAGAATATTTGCCACAGTACCAATTATATTGGCCTCACTATGCAAAACACTTATTTATACTTATAATAAGTATAAAAAGGGGAAAAAAAGTAAGAAACTCACTGAAGCATTTCCTTACCATTCTTCTTGCGCATTATTTTGAGCTTTTAAGCTACTATGAGGTACACATAACATGAACCCCAGTTCAACCTCCAAACAATTTATGTCACAGCTCAAACGCATATTCAGATAAAGAAGTTCTGAATTATGGTATGTCCACTGGAGTATCTGAACAGTCTTAAAGGTTGTGGGCAAGCACATGTTTTGTATTGGTGTCCTGTTTGCTAGTTCAAGGGGAGTAAAACGATTTCTCCAGAGGTGAGGATAAATGGAGCATTAACGGCTACGCTTCCCAGGATGATCAGTCTGTTTCAGAACAGTTGAGGGATCTCTGGGTATTGTCTAGTCCAACATCCTCTGCTCAAAGCAGGGCCAACTGGAGCAATTTGCTGAGAACTATGTTCATTTGTCTTTTGAGTATCTACAAAGATGAAGACTCTACAACTTCCCTGGGCTATCTGTTCCAATGTTCAGCCACCCTCAAACACACACAAAAAAAGTGTTTCCTTATGTTCAGATGGAATGTCATTCATTTCCATTTGTGCCTTTGCATCTTGTCCTGTCAATGGGCACCATTGGTATACTTTCTTCATACCCTGCTATCGGATATTTATAAGCATTGGTGAGACACCCCTCTGCCTCCTCCAGGATAAAGAATCCCAGCTCTTTCGGCCTCTCTCAAAGCTGGGAATTACTTTTCTCTCTGCCTGTATTTGTACACAGTTATGCACTCAGATTAAAGGCATGATTTCTATATTATCCTAGCACAGAGAAAGGATTACATAAATGTCACAAAGTTTATTCCAAACTCTACCAATGGCTAATTGGAGAGAAGAGACAATACCTAAGTTAAATACACACAAACTCACATCATGCACATGTACCGCACATACATTTTGTGCTTTAGTTTGACTGTTCAGCCTTAGTCTGACAGTTCAGCAGAATCTGCCCCTTTCCTCAGACCAGGAGGCAGTAAGAAGAGGCTATCTGAAGTATCATGTGCTTTAATGCTTGAAAAGATGACTGAATATTTATGGTAACTGACAGGCCCTCAGCAAGCAATTCATTTCTAGTTTTGCTTCAGTTCATTTACTTCACTGAGTCTCCCCTGCATATGACATTACTACAAATGTGAAAAGCAGATTTCATTTAATAGCCCTTGCCTTACAGCTTAATGCCCTTACCAGCTGTTCATTTACAGGAGCTCTGCCTGTCTGTCTGTGTGGTGTGTGTTAGATCAGAGGAATGGCACTGTGGAAGTGTCCAGTCTCAGTTTCTCAAGCAGAGTGATGAAGTACGTGAGTCCTGGCCCACCGCTGACACTGAGCAAGGATAACGCTAAGGCTTCAGACCATCACACCTCACACTAGTGGGCAGAAGCCAAGTTGACTTCGTATTTTACACAATAGGCTTGGAACAGCTGTGCTGTGCAATGAAGATGTGTGCGAATGTTTCACTTCTTGCCAAGCATCAGCATAAAGGTGAAAACTTCCCAAGACATTAGGTTTAGTTGTCTGGGTCAACCAAGAGTAACCTGCAACCTCCCCTATCAGTAAGCCCATTAGCCAAATGATGTACGTTAGTATGTACAGATTTGCCAATGACATGAATTCAAAAGCTCAAGCTCCATTTCATAATCCACCCAAGGCAGAGAGGTTGATCCTAGAGACTCAACAAGAACAGCCTAGATACCATAAAACATTCTGCATAGAATTAGAATCACTTTGTTTTTCTTGCCATGCTGACAGTATTTTTCATCCTCTTTTCTTTTGTAAAGCTATATTGTGCAAGACCTATATAATGGCTTTACAAACATGTCATATCTTTCTCCATATCTAAGATACATCAAAGTGAGATTCTTTAACATAGCATAGAGATGATCTTGAAAGGAGGAACTGGTACAGGCAATGCAGTGGTCTCTCTGCCTCTGCCTTGTGTGCAGTGTGGTCCCAGATGTTGTGGCATGTTATCAGGGGCTTGCCCTTATTTATTTTGTGAGTGATGAGCAGTGCTTCAAAAATGTGTCCAAACCTAGGTGTTCAACTAAATCACTCAGAATTGGAAAGTTTAATGAGCATTGCTGCTATTAGAGCATGTGGTATTTTGCCTCTCTGTTTCAAGGTCCTAGTTCTACAGCTGAAAGTTCTAGTTTCAGCATGAGACAGCCACCATGCTGCTCTTGCTTGTTTAAGAAAGGAACTTGACCATGAAGCAGACCCAAAATGTTGCAACCCTTTACCCACACAGAAACAAGAAGGTTTATGAGCACGGAAACTTGGGAAATCTGGTCACCTGAGGTTATCTCCCAGGGCTGCTTGACTTGGACAACCAAGGAACAGGCGCCAGTTAAACTTTTACTTGCCATTTTGGAACTACAGCATGGATTTTCCTGTGTGATTGCTGTAGGCTGGGATTGGACCTCACAAAACATTTCTCTCAGTTAAAGAGTGTCTGAAGGACTGCCATTATGTGCAACTCCTGGGGATTAGATTATCACCTTCAAAGTCACCACTGAAGCTAGAGAAGAGATTAGTCAAGGGTTCAAAAGTTTGTGGGGAGAAGAGAACAAGAACTTAGTAGTGCATAACACCATTCCTCCCATACAGTGTGGATGCCCATAACTCAGGCACTGATCCTGTCCATCTCCTCTAGAGTCGGGAGAGAGAAATAGTGCAGGTAAGTCTAATTCATCCAACCTACTTTGAACATCTTCCAGATGAGATGAAATGCACCCCAGACTGCATTTACTGTTTTGATTGATCACCGCTGATCATAACAGACCAGAGATTAGTGCAGATGCAGACACCTATGAGGTAGATACTTACATTTAATCAGATGTGCTATAGACAGACAGACAGATAGACAGTGTGGTCATATGATTACCAGATTCATGGAGAAAATGATTTTTTAAGGTTAGAGAAGTGAGCTGTAACAGCCAGTACACATTGATCCAAACACCAGCTGCAAAGTACAAGCTGAGCTATACCTGACCAGTTTGTGGAAAAAAAACAACAGCAAAAAACAACACAGATGCCTGCTTATCTCCAATATTTTTCAATTTCATGCACTTACTGCTTCCACTTGGAAGAGACAGAAACAGAAATGCAAACATTCCAGCTGTAAGACTATTCTTGGCAGGCTGAAACTGAATTCTGCACACCCAGAAGGCTAAATCCTTTAGCACTCAACTGTAATTTTCACCAAGGTCTTATTCAAGCAGAACTCCCATTGAAGGAGATTAACCTGACTATAAATCATGTACAAAGCTATCAAACAAGAACTTTAGAGTTTGACAAAGGAGATTTGGTAATATATTGATACTTTCAGGAGCTGACTCAAATAGTGTTCTGAAATTTGAGACCATTTGGGTTTAGATGAAGAGGATTTGACCTTTCGTCTTTCCAATTAGCCTAATTTCTAAATTACTAGTTCAGGTTATAGCCGTTTCCTAATTTATTTAGAGAGCCACATAAACACAAATGTTAACATCACTTACTGTTCATTTTCGTAATATAATTTGCCAATGGCCCAGGCTATGATGATTGGGCAAGGAATACCTGCAACAACAGCAAAAAAAACATAAGTTAATCCATTTACGTATTGATGATACAATATTAGATATATCTCTATTTAGATAGAGATCTGTAATGAGGATAGAAGAGTCTTTATTAATGCACTGAAAGACTCAAAATACAAGTAGTCCTTTCTTGGTATACTTCAGACACTGCAATTGCTAAGACCTCTCTTTGTATTAAATGAAATAATCTCAACAAGAAAAAACTTTAGGACTAATAAGACAAGTTAATAAAATTATTAACAAGTTTAACAATGTGTATTATATATACCTACTTTTCTATAGGCAATTCTGTCCCCTTTTCATTTTCCTGCCGTTGATATGGCAAAACCTTATAGGCAGCATTTGGAAGTGGGTATTGTTTAGATTTTTATTTCCCCGGCTGCAAGAAGATTGTAAATTTATTGGGTTCTTTGGATTAAGCCAATTTTCAACATCTTCAAAAACTTTTTCAGTTGAGTCTTGAACCTGTGTAAAAGGTTGATGAGAATCTCTTGATATCACTTAAACTCTTGATCTCTTGTTGCATTAGGTGAGTTGTATCTGTACACCTAATGTCCCTGCAATGCCATGTCCTCTGCTTTCCAATTCTATTGTTATATCAGTCTCATGTCTAGAGCCTTAGCCTTGTTTTGCCTGTTTTGTGTTAGGCCTTCAGACTTCAGCTAGTTTCAAGAGGATGAGCATTTTTCTGGAGAAGGATATTGGAGGTGAGGAAGAGTAAGTGGAGATGGCCTTTTTGCATGGATCTCCTGGGGGAAGACAGGACCATTTTCACACTTGCATTACCCAGGCAGTCTGGACAGATGTCAAAATTGGAAGAGGAGAAATTTCCATCTCCATTTCCCTTTTCCCTTTAACCTGTCATGTCAGCCAAAAACAAACAAGAAAATAAGCTTCTCCAGCTCCATCCCTCATTCCAGCCTCCAGTTTCACATCCCTTTAAAACCAATGTTACTCCAAGGTAAATGCCCAGGTTCAGTGACCCCCACTGGTACCTGCTTCCTTCCCACTGGAAGCAACATGACTTAAGACCTCCTGTAGGAGTGAGCCTGGCTGGGTATCTAATGCTGCCTTTGTGAGGGATGAACAGACAAAATGCATCCATGTCCTTTCTCTTGGGGAAAACATTTTAATTCTCCTGGTGAAGGGAAGACCAGGGAACTGAGAATGAAGATGATAAAAAATCAAGTGTATGGGAAGCCAAAGCAGAGCCAGAAAGCACCTAAAAGGGTGAGAGGGAAGGTATACTCAGCACATGGCACTCCTGAGACCCAGAGGAGGCAGGGAGGGAAAATACCACAGACCAAACCTGTCAGGGGTCTGTGAGAGCTGTGTGAGGAGCTGATTTTCTAGTTTGGTGACAGAATTAAAAATATTATAAATAAATAAATAAGTTCCCCACATATATGTTTTCTTACATTTTCTTTCTTCTTTTTCTTATAGCTCCTCTTTCTTCCCATTTGATTTTGGACTGAATGATAGATTTTGTTTTAAAGACTATTTCTGATGTTAGAACTGCAATTCAATTACTTCTGCTCAATTATGAGAGGCATTTCTGAACACAATGCCATTCTACTTTCAGAAAAGAAAATATTTGTGACTTCTTTTCCACCTTTTTTTTTTTTTCAACAGAAAAGAATTGTCAAATTCACTAGTTCTGCTTGACTCCCTATTTTGTATTCAAGCAAACAAGCTACCTGCAGGGGGCTTGCCTTGCCAATCCCCTTGAGTCTCAGTTCAAGTCATGGATATGTTGCTTGGTAAGGAACCATGAAGGCACCCAGTCCAATCTCCTGCTCAAAGAGGAATTGTCAACAACACCAGCCACCTCAGCCATGGCTTAATCTTGCTCAATTTCCAGTACCTCCAAGGTCAGAGATTCCACAGCTTTTCTGAGTTGCAGTGTTGCATTAACATTTTTTTTTCTTTTTTTCTTAATGCCCAATTGGAATCTCCCAATTTGCAATTTGTGTCCATTACCCTTTCTTATAACATATGCTATTACTAAGAAGAATTTGGCTCCATCATCTTTCTAATTAGACACCAAATCTTTCTTGGAACCTAATAGACCCTCCTCGCTCCCTTTGCCTCCTCTTGGCTATATTAACAAATGCAGTTCCTTCATCCTCACTTCATAGCTCATGTCATCTAGACAACCTGATCATACTGGCAGCCTTCTACTGGATAATTTCCATTTTTTCCACACCCCTTTTGACCTACCTGACCCCAAGGTGACCACAGTATTCCAAGGGCTGCTATATCAAAGCTGAGTACAAAGAATTAGTAACTTCCCTCAGTCTTCTGGCAACACTCCTAGTGTAGCCCAATGTGTTTTTTACTTTATTCATGATGGGAAGGCACTGCTGGCTTATAACTTGCCTGCATCCACTGCAAGCCCTAGGTCCTTTTCAGCAGGACTGCTACTCCGACAGTTGGTTCCCAGCCTGAACTGATGTACCAACCTATATTGATGCACCTAGAGAGAAGGAGCAGCCTTTGTCATGGCCCAGGCTCACACAGTACAGGTGAGATAACAGAGTAATGAGCTCTACTTCTGTCTTTGAGCAGCCATAAATATAGTACAAAGACAACATGTGATCATTTGTTGAGGGCTGTTTTCCAGGAACAAACCCTTCAGAAGTTCAAACAACAGCTGTAAGACTGTACTGGCAGATAATTAGGCTTTTCTTCCAGTCAGCTCCTCACTTAGAACTGTCTCTTCTGTCTCTTGAGACTAAGTGGTCCACAGGGCATGGACAGTGTCTTTGCTGTTTCATGCCATCTGGAGCAGCAGTGCATATGGGGCTGTGATCAGTGCTTTAATGATTAAAGTGAAAGGGAGATGGTATGGACTGCTGTGTTCCCAAAGTGCTGAGCCTGGGAATTCTTTTTTCCAGCTTTAACACCAGGTACCTGAGGATCTAAGTGATGAAAATAAATCCAGCAGTAGCCAATTAGCTTTATGTCATCACCACAGTAAAGAACTATATTTGTTTTTATGGTGTTTTGGTATAAAGTTAGGTATGTCAGATTTCACCACAGTGGGATTTTTCAAGTGCTTTTTTTATTTAAAAAATATTATTATTATTGTTGCTGTTGTTTTTATCACTTAATTGACAGGCACCATGAGTATTGGGCTTATGTGGCAAGGCTTTGGTAGTGGGGTTGGCCTCTGTGAGAAGAATCCAGAAGCTGCCCCATGTTAGATAAGGGCCAGTTTCAGCTGGCTGACCCACCGCTACGCAGAGTCAAGCCAATAAGCGATGTTGTTTGTTCCTCTAGGAGAGCATATTTAAGAAAGGAGAACAACAACAACAAAAACTGCTGCACTACAGCAGCTGGGAGAGCGAAGAGTGAGACCCAGCCCTGCAGCCCCAAGGTGAGGGCAGCAGGAGGGCAGGAGGTGCTCCAGGCACACAGCAGCAGTTCCCCTGCGGCCTGTGGAGAGCCCCTGGTGGAGCAGGCTGTCCCCCTGCAGCCCATGGGTCCCACATGGAGCAGATCTCCACGCTGCAGCCCATGGAGGAGCCCCCGGTGGAGCAGGTGGATATGGCCTGGAGGAGGCTGCGGCCCATGGAGAGCCCCCACAGGAGCAGGCCTTGGGCCGGAGCTGCAGCCCATGGAGAGGAGCCCACACGCGAGCACATGAGAGTTGTTGTGGTGGAGCTCAGCTGCCCAACTGAGTAAAACCACCACAGTCCATTTTGGCACCCAAACGTTATACCATTACACCATGTAACACTTATAAATGCCCAAGACACTTACACCATCCTATGAAGAGAAAGACCCATTTCCGCAGCTTATCTGTGGAGTAGGTCATCACTATTGCAGTGTGTAAGTAGCAGCCTTCCACAAACATCCAGAAGAAGTTGGTCACCACAAAATAATTGTAGACAGTGGTAATACACCGACACCAGGGCTGGAAAGGAAATAGAAAAGAACATTTTAAAATCATGGTGAGAGCACTTTAAAAACTCTTTCTTGCTATTCTCTTAAAAATCAATGATAAAAGTAAGTCAAGGAATGTGTATTTATACTTGGGACTTGGAATCAGAATATCTCAGCTGCTGTCAGAAGCTCACAGCTGTGTGTGACTTTCTGATGTGGCTTGGCTTTCAGTACCGCATGCTGGAGTCCCTCTACCTGAACACGTCTGGAAAGTTAACATGCCTTAAGGCATGTCCACACCAGCAGTCTGCAGCACTTAAAGAAGCATCTGTGTGGAATGAAGACAAAAGGAGACAGGCCACCCGACTGTAGGTGATCTTTCTGAGAGGTACAGCCATAGCCTAGGGTCATTTCCAAAGACGACATAAGAGTCTAAGCATCTCTTAGGCAGTGGAACCCACCTGCTGAGCAATTTGAAGAAAATTTAAGGTAATAGTTAATGTCACAGTCTTGCTTCATTTCCAGTGAAGGGAAGGAGCACCGCTGACATTTAGAAAAAAAGGATATTTTACATTAAAGCTATGCTTTTATCAACTACCTCATCCCCTCTACTCCTGCCATTTGTACTTCAGTCTGTCAGTCACATCACTGCACGCATCACCTCTGAATTTTGCCACAACATCAAGAAGAATTTTTAGTTGGCCTCAATGTATCGGTAAAGGCAGCTTCTATGCCTGTGCAGTGAGATCACAGCTGTGGAATAGACAATTAGCTGTAGAGAGGCAGATGGTAACATCACATCAATAAATCAGAAGTAACTGCTGATGGTAATTTCCATAGCACTACACACATAAGTCTGGGAAAATTTCCTCCTGACCAAGCAGGCATTCAGTGTATTCCCTGAAGCATGACATTAATTACCTATGTTAGCTGGTATCATTGATGTCGGCTTTGGTCTCACCATTCTCCAGCCTTTTAATTTAACTCTACTAAAGTATTTGAAACTTTTGACCCTCAGTTAATTTCATTTTGGACTTCATATGTGTGAGGTATTGATGAACTCTAGGCAGTCAACAGAGCAGCAGATGGACTATCAAACTCAGCAGAATTCTGTGCACTAAGAATTTATTGGACAAGAAACACGTTTACAAAATGATAGCACATTCACAAGTGATCACTTCTGTTTATTGAGCTGCAATAAGCAGAAAAAAAAAGCAAAATCCACAATACCAAACTTTTGGATATGTTAAACCTTTAATTGCTGTGTGATTTCATCAAGATTTGAAATTTAGTTTGCCTTGATTGCCTTGATCCTTAAAATAGTATTTAAAAACAAAACAAAAAAGCAGAAGATGAACCATTGTGTGTTCAAAATTTTGTTTAAACCAATTACAACTCACTTTTTTTTTTTTTCTTTCTCTTTTTTGGCCTGAACAAAGCAAAACAAAAATACAATCCCCCTCTTCCCTATTTTTTGCTAATATATAAAAAAATATATTTTAGCTCCATTCTTGACTGATTAGTAAGACCAGGTTTCCCAAGGCACTGAGTCTCATATTTGATTCTGCTGTCTAAGGAGGTATGAGCATGAATTAAACCTTTCTCTGTGCCCTCAATCTCATGTAAATTCTCCAATACAATGCCTACACTTTTGTTCCACTCTTTCCCTAGGCTGTAACACTTAAACATTTTTTCTTCTCTCCACAGCTGCCCGTTTCCAAAAAAAAAAAAAATGTAAAAACTAATTATATCTGAGTCTGTTGTTCCTCTGTCAGAACTGAGTGAAATTGGCCAGTGGGTTGTGATGGCACTGGGACACGTAGAGACAAATAGACACGAAGGTGGTGAGGTCTCCCTCTGCATTGTTTCCATAGGAAACCAGAACAAAATGAATTTAAGCAACTCTACTCATTTCCCTTTGGAATTGTGGATTTATTATTATTGAATAATAAACCCAATTAGCAGAACTCATTAATTTATACCATTTCATTTATTTGACTGAGGATACCTGGTCCCCACGTGTATCCACCATTAGACTCTAGACATATTCAGCGTTTCCCCTTCTTGATTTATTAACATCAGCACTATAACTTCATGCAAAATGTTTTCATGTTGAATCCTTTATGTTTCTGTAACTGCATTATTTAATCTTCGCTGATTAGCCCAGAAGAGATCATACAATTAGCCAGTGTAAATTATGCTGCTCCCATTGATTTTGGAGGTGCCACTTTGATTCTTATACCACAGTAAGAACATTAACATTATCACTAAGCTTGTAAAAAGCACCTTCCCCAAAAAGACTGCAGTGTTTTGCAGAGAAAAGGTGAGTAATGGAAAACTGGGGCATGTGAGGATCTATCCTTGTATTTGCACATTTGTATTTTCTTCAGCACTTCGTGGTCTCATTTTAAGAAGCATTTGAGTGCCTGAGTGCAACTGATTATTCCTAAATAACTGTAAAAATCTGCATTAAGGTTTACAATATTGTCATGAGAGAAAAGAATGCACCATAAAACTATCAACAGCAAAGCTCATATACCATCTTCTGTAGCCTGAAAATGTCAGAAACACAGACGAAGCAAACAATGAATTAATATAAGCTACATCTTAAAGAAGCAGCCACTTGGATAATAATAGTTACACAGATGTGTCAAAAAATTTAGAATCTGAGGCTGCTTTGTTTTTATCTAGGTACTGATGACTTTTCTATTCCCTTTTCCAAAATGTGGGATTAAAGTTCAGATGCCAAATCTGACATTTGAAAAGTTAACCAAGGATAATAAGTACCCAGCTGACTAAAATGAATGGATATCCAGGCTCCTGGGGTGGATTTCAATTTCTAAAGGAGCAGTTCCTCCAAGAGTAGAGCCACATTGCCTGTTATCAGCCTTGGATCCAGCTCATACTGTATAGGCACTTTAGGCCACATGCCTTCCAAAAAGAAAGAATATAAAGGGTGTGTTCATGTGTGTGTGCATAGCACACTGGCAGGTTTTTTATTACGGAGGTAACTATCAAGAGACAGCCCTAAAAAGAGAGTACTCCACTAAAAAATATCACAATGGGAATAAGAACAGTAAAAAGAATAGATAGTTCTCAAGGAACTATCAAGAAGAATGATGCCTCAAGGAAAAGTAGAATTATTCCTCAAGAAAATTGAGAAAAAATATTTTTATTTTGGAGTAGATATTTTTAATCCATTCCAAAATCCATTCTTTTATTATGTGGACCTGCCCTGTTCTTTGAACTGGTTCTGACTCTGTTGCCAAGGGTTCAGTCCTCCCCAGGGGATCAAGAAAAGGAGCAGAGAGGGTGCAGAGTAAGCAGCAGGAGCTGGAGTGAAGAGGTTGTGTCCCTGGCAGAAGGATGCCTCCTTTCAGGGAGAGGGAGATGCTGCTGGATGCAGCCCACCCATCTCACAGCACCCCTCAACAGCAGGGTTGGAATGGTGAAGATGGAATTAACAGATTTTTTTTTTTTTTTAAAAAAAAAGCACAAGGATATAAATGATCAAAAATTGTACTGTTTCAGGTCCTATGCCTTTTTCTTTTTTCTTTTTACTTGAGGGTCCCACAGGCTCCAGACAGCAAGGTGCCCACTATCATCAGACAAAGCAGCTGAGGATCAGAACAGCCATCTCAGTTGTTTCTGTACCCTGGTCATAGAGGTGATGTTCTCTGGAATGAATACTTTTCACACATGAGTACAATCACTGCAAGATGCTCTGACAACAAATATTTGAGAACCACCAAACGTAGCATCTTGCACTATACTGTGCCTCAAAGTATAAACATTTGGAAAGAATCAATGGTCAATGAAGATAGAAAAGAAGATTTTGGGGGGGCAGACTATGACTTTAAAAAATATCGATATTCAGTAATGAGGAAATAAATGAAAATTTAGCAAATTTATTTATTTATAAATTAGTTATTAGTTGAGCAAATTCAGCACCCCAGCCATGCCCAAAGTGCACGACAGAGACACACGACCTCCAAGCACTTACTTCATTGCTTTCATGTATGTTGTGGTCTATCATTTGAAGCAAAAACCACATCACATTTCTCAGGATGAATGTGGTGATTAAATTCCAGTGGATAATATTCCGCAGGCATCTGATACTCCTAAACAGGGAAATACATGTAAATCATCACATACAGTGAATATATACACATGCACGTTAATAAGTATATAAAATAAACAAGCTAATTCTGTTCACTTTCCAAGTTCCTCACAGTTTATCCCCATCCACTACTTGTCTCACACAACAAAACAGGAGGTTGTCCTGCCCAACAGTCAGCAATAAAGGTCTGTGAGGCTGTCTGAAGCATACCTTTACCAGTAAGCAGAGCTGGGTCAGGTCCCATTCTCTGGCTGCCAGGGTAAATGGCACAGCCAGTGCCAAAGCCAAAACTTGGGCTTTATAATGTAGTCACAATGCAAATAAATGGTGTAAACATAAAACAGCCGCAGATGGCAAAATTCATGCTGCTTCATATATACCTTTCTCCCAGAAACCATAAAATATAACTTTTGCAAAGTTTTGCCAGTTTGTTTTGATAACATGATGAGTTCCCTTTGACAGAATCAATTCAAGCAAGTGAAATGGGAAGCACTAGGAAGACCCAAATGTCTAAATGATCATTTCATCCTTGGAAATTATTTTTGTCCTCCCTAATCCCATCAGCTCTATTACAATGCTGAATAGAACTGATAAGCCCCTAACCAACAGGTCTGTTGCATTATTCACAGAAGAATATCCTCTCTGGAGTAGTGAAACTGGAATACTTTTGCTGATTCTCTCTCTCTCCAATGACTCAAACAGATTAACCCATGTGAAGTTCAAAGTTTTCAGGCCCATTACAGCAACAGGAGAGCACAGACTGCCTGGTTGCCAGTCCTGTGCTCAGTCAGCTACACCAGGTTTTCTAGAACAACGTATTCTCACTCAGGAGAAAATAATTGTGTCTGTTTTTCCTCTTTGTTAGCCCTCTTCCAGAATGGATGTAAAATATGAGCACGATGTAAAATAGTAGCTACAATGAGTTGGGGCACAGTGCCATAAAACAAAAGATGGGACATCTTAAACGCTGCTTGATACTGAAAATGGCTCAGTATCATGCCAGCAACTGGAAGCATCACTGAAGCTAGACAGAAAGTTACTCGTGGCAGAATCCGTCATCTGGGACAAGATCATTTGTCTTCCCATTCTCTGTGAAACTGTAAAGGAAGGCAAGTGCCAAGCTGCAGTTCTGCAGTTGCAGAGTGTTTAGTTAACCAATCTTTTCTTAGCTAAACAAAAATTCCCCAGCTACTAAAATCATTTTTGTAGGGGCATTTCCTGGGATCATAGGGTTAGGGTTCTCCATCTGGTGTATCGGTTTCCCTGCTTGTAAAGGAAGTTGTTAGATGATATGGGACACGTACAGTGGTGTTTTCAAACCTGCTGAGCTCTAACTGGGAATTCCTCACCCCACTGACAGCAAAAATTCCTTAAAAAAGAGAATTCACAATCCAGCAACCAACTTTGCCACTGCCTCAGGTCTTTTGCATGACAAACAAGCCAGCCTTCCTACCAACAAACACTATTTTGCTGTCACAAAACCCTCACTGTATGTTTTCCAGGACATGATTAGTCAGCCTGAGGGCCAGAAGCCATTCTGTTATGTCCTTCAGCCTCACAATTCTCTCCAAGATTTCTCAGCAACCCACAAATCGCAAATGGATAACCTCCCACATGTGAGATGCTGCAACTTACAGAACGATGCTCAGAGGTATAACCCTACTAAGTCAATGTCAAAACAGCTTCTGAGTTTAACAACTCAGGCTCCAGGTATAAAATCGTTTCAGAGCCTCAATGACTCATGACTGGAGTTGATTCAGAAAACAAATCTCCAGCTGCTGGCATCCATTTGCTTTTATATAGGCTACAAAACCAAAAAGTGTTGTTCTCAGTATAACCTGTGCTACTGAGGGATATAACAGGAACATCTCACTTCTTTGAAAATTTCACTTCTAACAAAAGGCCGAGGTTCATGGTTAGGATTTCAAAGAAACTGGGCAACCAACGTCTGCTGCCTTTCATGTTGAACCCCAGGAACCCACTTTGAAAGACGGTAATAAGGTCTGTTCTCTGTTGATCATTTTGCACACAAATGTCCTGCAGCAGCTGCCATTCACCTAGATGTTTTATACACTTCCACCAGGTTAAGGATGAGCAGATTAAGGAAGGAGTTTGAAACATTGCTTCTGGGGGAAGAGGAAGGCAAGGGACTACAGACTGAGGAAATTCAGGTCAAACCATAGAGCTCCTCGCATGAAATTAATTGCTTTTGAGAACTCTTACAGCAAAATAGAACTAGTGCACATTGCCACCTGAATGTGTTTCTTGAAAAGGAGAAGATAAATAAGTTGAAGAAAATTATAATCACTGAATGCCTCTGGTTAGATGTAGTTCAATCATCCCATACACTAGAACTAAATCTGGCTGGAGGAAACCTGGTTCCCACAAAGCATCCAGCATGGCAATGGACTGTCCACAAGAGAAAACTAGATCAAACTAAAAGTCTTAGACCTTTTCTTTGAGTCCCTAAAAAGAGCTTTTCCCACCAGTAGGATCCTACTGATCAAAATCACCTCCAGCCTTAGAACGCCAGCATCTGCTGGGCTCATGATCTTTGTCCTCCTTCCTTCCTCCTGGTTCACACTGTTTTGTCTTCTTTGCCCATCTCTCAGCACCTAGCCATCGGCTTGTGTTTGGGCTGCAAGGTGCTTAGGATAGAGGCCAACTTTTAATGATGTCTGTTCGGCACTGAGAGCAAGAGTGTCTGGTCTGCTTTGGGTACTCACAGACTCTACAGGCAATTATGAAGATCAGAAGTCCTTGTTTTCAAAACAAAACAAAACAAACAAAAAAAAAAAAAACAAACCATGATGTACCGAGGGAAGATGTGCTCCTGGTGTGAAGTTAAGTAAAGATTAAATGCTGTCAACAGCTAGAATCTACCAATGTGAGGCTTAAACTCTTGTCAAATAATGCTTTGGACATGAAAGATGGGTAGTTGGCTCCCATGTCCCACCACCTTTACCAAAAGGCATATTTTGGGTCTCAGCAGCCCTGTATCATAGGCTCATTCCCCTTCTCACGGTCTGGATGTGGCACAGATGCTAAGCAGATGCTTTGACCTGCTTAAAAGGTTCTTGTCTTTGAGGCTAATGGAGCAAGGTGGAAATTCCTGTAGAGAAAGGATTTTGCTTTTCCAGCTGCAGGCCCTCCCCAGTTACATTCCCCACCACTCTGATGCCTCAGGGAAGCAGCACCAACAGACAGTGGCCAGGAATTGCTTTTGTGATGTCTGGGCCACTCCTCTGCCAATGTAAATGCAGGCAGGATTTGAGTGTATGACAGCACACTCAGGCCAAGACACAGAATCATAGAATCACAGAATGGTTTGGGTTGGCAGGGACCTCAAAATCCCATTTAATCCCAACACCTCACCCCAGCCCAGGCTGCCCCCAGCCCCATCCAGCCTGGCCTTGGGCACTGCCAGGGATGGGGCAGCCACAGCTCCTCTGGGCAGCCTGGGACAGGCCTCACTGCCCTAACAGTGAAGGATTTCTTCCTTATATCTAATCTGGACCCTCTTTTATGTTAAAGCCATTTAAAGCACTTTCAGCCATGCCTGAAAGTGCTGCAGAGTTTCTCAATGGTTCAGACCGTGAGGTTAACCCAGGCACAAAATTGTTTTAATCTTTTTTTTTTTCTTTTTTCTTTTTTTTTTTTTTTTTCCCTTTTTTTTTTTTTTGGGGGGGTTTGTTTTTTTGTTTGCAGGGAGCCCAGAGAACATGGTTTCTGCTTGTTTCTGTCTCCTAACTACAACTAGCACAGAAATCACCGTGGCAGTAATGCAATTCGTAGTCAAGGGTGGGTAAAGCATGAGAGAGAACTGTGTCAGATTCCTGCTGGCCAGGGAGAAACAGCAGGGTTAATGCAGCGTGTGCAGGCTGCAGGGCAAATACAGTGTGCACAGGCTTGGGGGCACAGGAGTGGAGAACTGTAGCTAGGCCAATTGATAATAACGAGGAATAGATCTCCTGCCAGCCACCTGAGAAATTTTCTCTCGTTGGCAGGCACTGCTGGTGAATGTTAGCATGGTTATTTAGTATGGATAAAGCATCTGGAGGGGTGCTGACTGAGGTGAGGATCCCCAGAGCTCACCCTGCGTATAAAATTTTGTCTGTATAGTCAACATTTCACCCCAGACTCCTGTCTAAGTCTGAGGTGAATAGTGAATGAAGGATGTGCCCCAAACTGGGCATGAAAATGACTAAGCAATAGGAGACCTGCCGTGCATCTGCTTGGTGGAAGCTGGCCTTTACATACTCACTCATCTCAGAGACTGGTGAAGAAACTCACTTTACTCACAGGAGTCTGTCCTCCACAGGTATTTTCTTGACCCGAAGCTAGCTTAAATCTATAAGCCTTAAATTAAATTGAAATACTCTTGCTATTTCATAAAAATGATCTGTATTTGAAAACTGAGAGTCACCACAGTCTGCTGTGACACTGGGTTCCACAGCTTCTTTCTCCATGGTTATTTATTGCCTTCACTTTGTGGAATAAAAAAATCAGCCTATGCTCCAGAAAAAGCAGTAACCGTCTTCAAAAGCAGCATTGAAAGGAATTCACATCCTCATATTGCAAATGGGGGGAGATGGGGTTTGAAACACATTAGGCCCTGTTAGAAGTTAGGGAACTGAGCTTTGCTAGAGTTGGAGGAGCTCACAGCGAATGGCATGAATACATCTCCTCACAACTCAGAGGCTAGGAAATATGGGGTTATTCAATGCTATATAATGGCATGGAGAACATCAGGAAAGTGCAAGGACAGACAGCAGAGATCTGCTTTGTTGGGGGAGCCAAATGGTCACACGAGAGGGGAGAAATGGGATGTGAGGGGACTGGGCATGGAACCACTGCTTCAGACACAATTACAGCATTGCTAGGATGAATTGTGAATTAAAGAGCCACTTAAAGTCCCTTAGCTTAAAATATTGGGTGACAGAGGGTTTTAACTTCATCTTCATGGCAGGTAACATAATTTCTGCCACTTTTGCTTGTTTCACAACCCTTGTGGAGGTAGTTGTGCAAATGCGGCTGAGTGGCCTAGAACAGCAGCAAAAGGTGACATCCCAGAGAGGCTGGGGGCCTGCACATCTCAAGGAAGACACCACGGACTGAGGCTATAAGTTTCCGTTACAGATCATTTTCAGACAAAAAGTGTTGGTCAAGGCCTTGGCTGGACTCTCCTAACTCCTCCCTGGTGCGTGGGTCCCAGGATAGAAGAAAGGGGTTGCAGCAGTTCACCCAGAACAGACTTAAGTATTCAGGCCAAAACACAAAGCCGTGAGATCTTTGATATTCAGTCAGATCACGAGCCATGTAGGGTGAGGTGGTCAGTTAAAAACAGTTTGGGAAGCAGTATGGAAAACAGGGGAGGTAGGGTGTTAGCAGTTCCTTGCTTATACTACAGTCATGATGGAATGAAGAGCCCAGAAACTGTTATTCATGGCAAAATAATAATAATAAAAGTTTCTCTCTCTTCGTTGGTCTTCTCTGCTTGCCTGTCCCCTCACAAGGGCTGGATGAGGAGGCATTTCCTCAATGCTACATTCCCTCCTGTCCCTTGGGAGCTGCAGGGAGCAGGGCTACAAAGGGCCTGGAAGTGGGCAGCAGGACGCTGCTTGTCCCATGGTAGTCGTGGTGGTGGTGTGTCTCCAACATCTGCTCCTGAAGCAGCGCAGTTTGTGCAGCAATTTCACTTCTGGCTGTGCCTGAAGGTAGATTTTGGCCCTGACATATCCCCAAAATGCAGTATGTAGAGCCAGAACAGCCCAAACGGGCAGTGGGTGGTATGTTGAGTGAGTGAGCAGGCAGAAGGAACTGGAAGAGGCGAGAAAAGATGGACTTGTGCTTTCTGACTTGGACAGAGAGAAGACATTGGAAGAATGACAGGGCTCCCCGTGATTTCTCAATAACCAGCGCCTTGCCCCTCGTTGAGTGATCTTCAGACAACTGCAAGAGACAAGAGCTCGTGTTGCCCAGCAGTCCTGCTGCATTGCCACATCCCTGCTGCTTTGGCCTGCGGTGTCCTTGCGTCTGCCAGGCAGGGTTTGGCCAAGAGCAATTGCTCAGAGCCGTGTGCCTCAAGGAGAATGATGTAAAGCTCTTGGATAAAATAGTTAGCAAGAGATAGCACATTTTCACACTGAGTTATGAAGTAACTTGCTGTATATTTGCAGGAATTTGGGAACCAGAGCCACGTAGGGTGATCTGGGGGCAGCCTCCCATTCCCTGCACACACACAGCCCCATAAAAGCACAGCTTCAGCTCTACAATGGGAGGTCAGACACAAAGAAGCAATTATGGTGAGAGCAAACATACTTCTCATTGGCCCTCCTAATTAGTAAATCAAAAGCCAGGTGTATGGTGGGAAATTACACATAATGAGCTCTTTATTTGATTTGAGAACAGACCATGTTTCAAGCCCAAACGTCATTCCCTGCCTTGATATCACACCACTGGCATCCTGAACGGCTCGCTGTCAGGACCAGGCTCCCTTGCCTGTTTCATCTAACAATAGCGTTAGATGAAAATAAACCAGAATTCTCCTGCAGTTGGTTGCAGCCTGTGTCAGAGGTGGGCAGAAAGAGTTTCTGATTGTTTGTAGAGAAAGCACGCTCTGCTAATTATTTCAGTCAAATAACCTTAATTGCACGGTTGGGTATAGAAGGCAGAGAAATAGAAAATCCATTCTTTTGACTTGGGAAATGCTGAGAGCTGGAAAGGCTCAACTTTCCAGCTCTTTCCATACACGTGATCAACTCTTTCCATACAGGTGGTCTCTCTGATTGAGGAATGGAGATCTACAAAAAGGTTTCTAAAATAACGCTGGTGCAACTCAAAGTTCTGTTGATTTGTGTTTTTAATTCTCGCTCTATCCATACAGTGGTATTTTTTTCCTCTGGGATGTGCAGAGCTACTATTTTCTGATTCAAAGCATGACACAAATAATTAACATTAGCCATCATCATAATGTGCCAGCATGGCTGAAAGCTAGCTGTATTAGTAGAATCATCTGCACCGAAATAATCGCAAATGATAACTTTATTAAAGAAGCTTGGAAACCTTCTATTAATTCATGTAGCATTCCATTAATAATGATGTTCAATTAAGACTGCTGTCTCAAAGTCTGTCTGAAAACAGCTGGCAGGAGAAATCTGAGAGCTCTTTGCTGGAGTCCATCCCATGACTACTGGGAAGGAAAATTATGGACAATACTTAAAAATATATATTTTTCCCCTTTAGTCTTTTCTAGGACAGGCAAAGCCTATGGACAATCCATAAGTGGCATGGAATGGGAGGAATACCTGACTGCAAGCTATTTCTCAGGCTGTGTGTCTGTCACGGACTATTTGCTTTCATCCACATGGAGGCCTCCCCTGAGGTCCTCATGGTGTCCCCTGCGTGCTCGTGTTCAAGCAGTTCTGGTACTCCTAATGGTTACAGACAGGGAAAGCAGCTGGAGAGGCTGGCAGGGAAAATGAGCTTCTTGATGGCAGTTGTGTAGAGGAATGTAAGTATTTCCACATGAAACGCAAGGGGCAGTTGCAACGGAAGAGTGAAAGCCACAAAGGGAGTAACAGCATTACTTGAGGGCAGAGGTGAAATGCTTAGGTGAAGAGAAGCAGCAGCTTCCATCAGTGCTTAGGATGTGCACAGACACCAGTAACAAACCCCTTGTGGAGCCATCTCTGCTCCACCCAGCCTTTTCCAAGGCTTGTTTCTCCTGCCTTTAGGCTGTTTTTTCATCAGTTCTCAGTCCTGACAGTGAAGGGCTGAACATTTTCTATGAAGAGCGGCCATTGAAGTTGGATTGCACAAATTCCTGTTAGGACTTCAGAAGCCAGACACTGAGAGCTGATGGAGGTTTATCTGGCTTACAGCTGCTGTTTAGGAAATATAACAAAGCACAGTGGTATGGATAAAGCAAGAGGAATAAAGTTTAAGGCATTGATGCTGCTGTTCACAATCTTTTTGGCCTCATTGCCTTCAAAACACGGTATGAAATATTTCATGATTTTGAGTTATCTGTCAAGGTATTCAGGAAAGACCACATATGATCTTTCATAACCTGCTCCTTCCAAATATTCCCTAAACTTGTTAGCCTCATGGTGGTCGCAGCCCACGTGGAAATGTTTCTCCATGGTTCAAGCTGGGCACCTCCCACAGGAGGCTGCCACTTCCATAACATGCAGACCCAGACCACATGCTAAAAGAGCCTATGTGCCCCATGTAGGGGTGATGCAAACTGGGGATTTCCCACCTCCCTAGGCTTTTACTTGTCAGCATAATGTGATGCCGCAGAGAAGGTGGCTGGGTGCTGAAGAACTGCAATGAAGTCTGTGGGGGGAACAGATGTGCAATTCCCTGATGAAAATTGAAATCGAACCATTTAATTCCCGAGTACCTGCAGGTGCTTTTTTATTGAGTAGTTCTAAACATGCAGGCTTGAATACATCTCTGATTCTCTTGCCCAGAAATGACTCAGGGCATATTCTTTTTTTTTTTTGAAGTATATTACACTCTTGAGAATTATTCATAAAAAAAAAAAAAAAAAAAAAAAAAAAAAAAAAAAAAAGCAAAGACCAAACTTTGCTTTCTTTGTTCCTCCGAAACCTTGGAAAAATTGCAAGCTTTGTCCCACTGTTCCCAAAACAATTCTACCATCATTAAAAGGAGAAAAGAGCACAGGCAAGTTTTAGCTTGTCAATCTACATAGATCTAGTCTTGCACAGAGCAGTTCTATTACCAGAAGTTGAAGAAGTCAGTGTCCAGCTCCAAAGACACTGCTTTGTGGCTAAAATCTTGGCAATGATTGAAATACACCACTAGAAGCACATTTCAAACTCAGGATGGGCCTCCTGAGCCTCCAAACCCCACTTAGCCATTGAGTTAAAGTCCTTCAGAAATTCCTGAATCTGTTAACTCCAACCTAAGAGTTAATTAACTCCAAGTTATTTTTTCCTCCATCACATTGTTCCTGAATATCTTTTCTCTCTGGGTTGGAAATCATCCTCTAATATCCACTCACAAGTGTACCCATAGGGTGTTTGTGCTCATTTCTTCTTGCACTAGCCTTGTCCTTGATTGTAAGCAGCTCTCCTCTTTCTAATTTTTATCCATCAGTGATGTATTTATAAGCATCAATCATACTCTTTGCCAGCCTTCATAATGCTAGGCTATAATACTATTATTTCAGATAAGGATTATGAAACCTCCCACATCTTAAGAATACAACTCTCTGGGCACGCTTTTAATTACTGGTTTTATTACAGAACTTCATAAGGGCTCTGCTCTTCTTTGTGGTTTATGTAGGCTCCGTGCAAAGAGTCTAAGAAACAAGTGATACAGATATGAGATATGGGGGAAGTGATTAAGAGCAGTGGGAAGCAAAGACATTGGCCTAAGGCTAATCAGTAGGAAATGTGGTCTTGTCCTTTATCTGAGTTCCTGAGATAAGGAACTTCAGGTGTTTTCAGGAAGTAGAGATGATTTACATGTATTGTACTCAGAGAAGACTGTGATCACGTATGTGCTTATTTATGGAGCTCCATCATTTTAATTCCTGCCTTGCTTTGAGAACTTCACCATGGACTGTTACAGGGCTGGACACAGTGCTGCCGCCAAAGCAACAGGCATTACCATCTGCTGAACACATGCGCTACAACTACTAGTATTTACTGCAAAGTTTATAAAATGCCATGTACCCAAAGCATCATTTGAGGCTTTGCTGTTCTAAGTGGCAGATAGCTGGAAAGCCAGGAACTGAAGGGCAAAATGGAGCAGTAACATGAATTCATTAATTCATTCAGTTGATGCCCTGACCTGGGACTTGCTCTTCTTTCCCTTGCTCCATGACAGAAAGGTAGGTGCAGGAGGACTGTGCCTTAGATCTGGAGCCTACTCTGCTCCAAGCGCATCAGATACCTCTTGACTTTTCAGTAGGAATTGTACAGATCACCTCCCCAGCTGGTATATCCTCAGCATCCAGGCTCTGATAGGTGTCAGATCACTCTGCTCTATGAAATCTGCTCTGTATGGATGCTCTACTCTTGTTCTGACAGATTGCTGCAAAGCATTTAATCAGTCTCTTTCATTCTTACTAACAGGGAGCTGCAGCATCAGCCTCACCAACTGCATGCCAGAGTGAAGATCAAAAGGCAGTTCAAAGCAGCTTGGATCAGGAGAAGATAAAGGACAATAGACCTTCTGCTCCTAAATCCTGGGAGCTGGTTAGAAGGAAAAAGAAAAGTGTAAAAAAGAGAATACATTGTTGAAAGAAAAAGAAAAAAACAACACAAACATTTCAGTCTTTTGGAAGAAAAAAAAAAAAGTGAGGTTTTGGTAACCTTGCTGTAATGCCAGAAAGAAAGGGCACACTGCCTCAGGCCCACAGGAAAATATAGAATTAAACAAACAAACAAAAAAATAGATGTTTTGAAGTGGAAATATAAAGAGTAAATTAGGGAGAACAGGAAAAACAGAGTTCCCTTCCTACCCTCAATTTACTTTCATTACCACCGTGCTAGTAGAAAAAGATGCTATGCCAGTGCTTGTGGGTTTTATTTTTACAGAACTGCCTTCATCCTGCAACCTGTGCAGAAGGACTTGCCATTTTTAATCTTCAGTCTACCTTCCATTTAGTGCAATCCTTCTTTATCAGATTCAAAATACAGCAGGGACTTAGATGTTTCCCTGAAAAAAAACACATCTTCCTGTAGTCAGCAATTCTGCTTTGGTCACTACTGCACAAATAAAACACGTACTATTGGTATCGAATCCAGTCAGGTCACTGCTGGCTATTGCCATCACTGATAACACAACAGGAGCTTTGTAAGGTCTCACACTCCTCCTCGGAGGCTGATATAACAGCACACTAACAAGGAAAAAGCCGGGACAAAGCCATTTGGGCTTCTCAGCACCAGTAAAGGAAAAGATTACTAAAAATAAGTATTTTAATCCTTCTATTTTTTTATTATTTATTTTTTCCTTCCTCTTTCAGCTTGGTTGGCATTACCATTAGCAGAATTAGTCCTCTGGAAAATTTCTGCTTTAGCAGTGTGAGAGTGTGACGATGAGGGAGGGTGAGCCCTGTGTCAGCAGGAACTGCCTGTGTGCACCTGAGGGATGAATTAAACTTTTACTATTAACGAGGAGAACATGCAACCTATGAGATTCACAGCAATACAGAAACATTTAACGATGCCCTGTGAAGTGCACTAAGCAAATCTCTCCAGATCCTGTGTTGGAGATTAATACGTCTCTACAGCACACCTGCTTTTATGCACAAATTCCTCATTCTTTCTTCTCAGCATATTTCTTCTTGCCTGTGTGCTTGCTGGTTTTGTTTTGCCTTGTAAAGACAGCATGGTTGTTAGACTTTTAAGAGCACCTACGTTTAGACCCTGAGGAACCATCTGTGACCTAGATCTTTAGAAGCTATTTCAGGGAATCGTTTTTATTCAGTCAGTATGCCAATGAAAATCTAGTCCTTTCCCCTAAGTCGGGCTTCACTTTTTGTTATTTAGTGCTGAATGAAATGTTTACTCGCTTATTTTCTCTTGCAGAGTCCAGGAAGAAGGATTGTGACAGAAGTGGAGAAAAACAAAAGGTTGGAACAGGTCTTCACAGTAGGAGGGAGTCCCTGGCTGAATCCTCCTCCCTTCCCAGCTGTTTTGGGGTTCCTGGCAACATGGACACAGATGGCAGTTTATTTCATTGCTGGTTGCTGCATCTGAGCTTTCTGTCCCTCAAAATAGCTTTGGTGTAAAATTCCTTAGGGTTTAGGGCAGTAGAGCATTTCTTCTGATGGGGATCAGAGGTTTGCATAAGGAACTGAAGACAGAACTAGGAGAAGACACTACTGGACATGTTTGGAAGAAGAGGGACTACATCCAGTTCTTTGCCCTTCCCACTTCAGCAGAACTGAGGACTAAACTCCCCAAAAATGCAGCAAGTACACAGGCTGAGGCAGTAACAGTGAGGTTCATCTCCAAAAGCAAAGCAAAGGAAAAATCAAGCAGGTGATGGGTAAGAAGCCTGAATGCAGCTGTAGAACTTGAGCCTTTCTGTAGGTGTTCTCTATCTTCACCCTCAGCAGGCACCATGGACCAAGGTAGATAAGTGGAGTGGGGCAGGGATAAGGAATTGACAGATTTCCATTCTGGGCCAAGATAAGAAATTATCAGACCTATCCTTCAAGGTTTTCTATTGCATTTTTAAAGCCAGGAATGACCTGTATTCTCTGGTTTCACCCAATTAATAGATACCTTCTTCCATTCCGACTAAAACAAAAACAAAAGCCCCAAATAACAAGACTGGGTTAGCAGAACTGATTTGCTCCTGGGTCACTTGGCAGAGGTAAAGGTGATGCGGATATGCATGGCCTAGAGTATGTGCATGGGAAATCTGTAATGCAGTCTGGACTGCCTTTACCAGAGCATTCTTACAACTGAAAACAAATCAGTCTCTACAGAGACTGTGAGATAGCTCATGCTGGCTAACACTGGTCGGACAGTTATATCAGGGCAATAGATTTTTATTTTTTTCCATGGTGCAGTGGGAAATTGGAAAGATGGAATATCTTAATTCACAGCACGTACAGGGAAGTACTTAATTGCTGCAGTCATTTTTCATGCTGAAGTTGACTGCAAAATTTAAACCTTAAAATCAAGGTTTAAATACCAGAAAAACAATTTAAGAGAGATCAACTAGGCCACTTCTGTGTTAGAAGCTGGGTACATTTATCCCGTATTATCTAATTGCTTCTGCGTTATTTACTTAAGCATTTATAAAAGATTCAGCATCAAAGCCAGGAATATAGTTGCAATGAATAATTTGCGTTCTTTATTCAGTGTAAATTAATTCAGGGCTTCAAGCACTATGGGTATTAGCATTATATGCTCAGTAAGAAGGTTTAAATGGAAGTTTAAACCGATGCATCGGAAGTGTTCCCACTGAATGTTTAAAGCTTTTTTTTTTCTGAAGCTCATTCTGCTTACAGACACTGGGGTGAAAGAAGATTCCTGTTATTAACAAGAAAGACCCTCTTGTTAATGATGCTTAAGAGGAAGACTTAGTGTAAGCCTCTGAAGGGATGCTCCAGTCTAGGAAAGCATTGTGTTCACTTTAAGTCTCTGTCTGTGATATCGTGCTCCTGGTTAGGGTCCTCTACATCTTTCTGCTCTGGTACTGATGTACAAATTTTCTCAAGGATTATCATTTGACAGCACTTACTGTAGCTGGGACCAAGTTCAAGTTGAACATTTGTAGACAAAACCACACAAATAATACAGAAATACATTCTAACCAGGCCACCCCTATTAACCAGGAGAAGAAAAGCACTTCTGTGTAGTTTCAGTGATTTATGTTCCTTGTTTCATGAGCACTGGTGGAGATAAAGATCCCATAAAGATGTTTCTCTTGCTATTTAAGCAAAATTCAAAGTTCTTTAATGGAAGAAAAATTGAAATTAACCCAAAGCACAGTGGAAAGATTTTATTCCATCTCCTCGGGTCTAGATTTGGGCGTTATCTACCAGGGAGTGCAAAATGCCTTGCGTTATTATGCAGTGCCTTAGAAAATTTGCCCCCAAACTTGGAACTTGACACTCTCAAATCCCATCTTCCCTTAATGAAGCACTCTGTGCTCACTGAACTTCTTGCTGCATCAATAAATCATGTATAGCTCTCTTCCTGAATATCAATAAGCTTTAAGTCTTAAGCATGGAAGCCATCATTACAACTCATCCACTGCATCGATCATTGAAACCACGTACATGCTTGGGAGCATAAAAGCCATAATTTTCCAAGACCATACACAATCTGGACAGTGTTATTAGAGGGCTCGAGTAACCCGGTAAGCGTCGCACACCCAACCAAGTTAGAAGCATGCAAACAGATTACTCACCTCAAGCACAAGAAAAGCATAAAGGCAACTATAAGGGCCCCTACTGATATACAGTGCCCCAGGTAGTTTATGATGAGAGCAATCTTGTAATGGAGCGCATACTTCCTCTGGAGGTAAAGAGATAACATGATTAAATCAGCATGACTCTCTGAGCACTGACATTAAGGAACAGTTAATCAGTTTAGGAAACAGTAATTACTTTTCTTGACTTTAAAATGATATAATAGCCCCAGGGCTGATGCCTATGTATAAGCCAAACATGCGGCCCAGGCACAGAAGTACATGCTTAGTCTCATTTCAGCTTGGGGTTTGTCCACAGCTTCTTCCAAATCTCAGCAGAAAAGTTCTTTTCCCCCCTTTTTCTTCAGTTTCCACAGGATGTCTTATTTCCATCATCATCATCATACTTTAAAATTTAGGTAACAAAGCTACAAAAGACACAGGCAATGATCTTATAGCAGTTGCAACACGTTACAAAACATTACTTTGTTAGAATACACAGCCATAATGAGCCAGGTTATGCTACTTTCCTTCTCAACCGGTTTGGTTTTCATACAGAAATGAACCGGTTGTCAGTGTGAGTAAACAAGAAGCCTCTTCCATATGGACAGATTTTACTCTGAGATACTCTCCTTGCAAGCTAAGACCCTTATCTTTCTGAGGGCAGAACTGATGCCGATTGAAAGAGCTGGAATCTGGTCTTGTCTTCTCAGGTTTGAGAGAGCCTGATGAAGCAGATCTTGATTTTAGCAGTGACCCAAGCATGTGATGACCCAAGCATGTGAAACTTATCGTATTAGAGTCTGTTTCCTAGGATGCTGAGGGCATTAGTGGTAGGTTCTTGATCCTGTAAATGAAAAAGCATAAGCGCTCCCACCTAAATCAGTGTACAAATCAGTGTATTTAGCAATGTGACCAAAATTTGACCCTGAAGTAAATGGAGGGCTGCTGATGGCTTCAGAGAAAGGAGAAGCATCTCCTCTCTTGGCCTGATGGAGAGGAAGAAGTAGAAAAACACTATTCATGTAAATACTGAAGATGGTTAAAAACTGACAAGAGATTTACTACTTAAAGAACAAACAGCCCTGGAAAACAGATTTTTTTATTTTGGCATTTGTTTCTTTTCAGGCTAAGCGGATCTTTCCACAATTCGGGATGTTTGCCTCCCTCAGGAGAAAAAAAAAAAAAAAAAAAAAAGACATAGAGTCTAAATTTCCTCCCTGGTGATAAAAATATAAAACTAAAATCCCACGAATGGCATCAGCTTTCTAATTTTGGTTGAACCTACTTTGTTTCATTTTTCTAACAATTTCCCTTAAGGTTTTATTCCAGTCACAGGAATTTGTCAGTGAATGGATGTTTGGATGAAACTACAACCAGCAGCAGTAGTTAATCTGCTCCATTGTTCATCTTCCAGCACTTTGCCAGAAAGCAAGCGAGTGAGCCCTCTTGGAATCATTTTCATGATGAATCCTGCCTGTATCTTCAGCACATGGAGTAATGTGCTGTTTCTGGACTGAACTCAACCATGTAAGGTATTTTTGAGTCTATTATGAAGTCCCCTAAAATAAATTTCCTCCTGCACGGGCCCATTTTCTGAATTGCCTTGAGGAGAAAAAAAAAAAACAAAAAAACAAAAAAACAAGACCTGAATTCCACCCTAAGCTTTATTTATCTTTAAGTCACCAGGTCACCTAAAGGGGAGGAAAACGCACTTCAACCGATGTGCCTACCTGAAATGCAATGTTGTTTTACCAGTAAAATGTTGTTTTACATAGCAAACTGCCTTGCTTATTTTCTTTTCTGCTTAATTACTCATGTAGTGTTAGAAGCCTTCTAGAAGATGGCAGTGTTTCTCCCAGGCCAAGGATCCTGCTCTTTGAATCTGGCCCTTCAGCTTGCTCCTGTGGCTCCTAAGCACTGTTCCAACTTCGTTCAAATTTTAAGGAGGTACGGTTCAAAACATAAGAAAATTGATTGGAAAGAAAAAAAACATAATTGAACTCCTCTTTGACACACTGACGCTGAAGGAAAAACAGGCATACATTTATTTTTTTCCTGTTGTTGACACTAACAAGGTTTCCTGAAGGCAAAATTCAAATATCATAGAAACAAGAACTGCCTCGGTGCCTATGAAAAACTAAGCTGACAGGGTTGCAAGATCACTTCCCACCAGCCTACATCCAATCTGCATCTCTGGTAGAACTGGAGACAACACCTTCAGGGCTGAAAAACACGTGCCCAGAGTCAGTCATGGGTTCGTGTAAAATACTTACATAACTGTTCTGTCTCACCCTCTTGAAGACTGATGTGTTTAAAATGCTAACAACCTTCTCCTGCTACACAATATTCCTCTGCTTCCAGGAAGGTGTTTCACTCCACTAAAACACAGATTTAAACACTATTCATGGCTCAGAATTAGGGTCAGTATATTAGAAAGGAAACAGAGGAGGAGGTGGTAAGGACTTATGCTGGCTGTGGTCGGCAGGGCACAGCAGGTCTCATCACTAGAGCCCTCTTCCATGCCACACCTATGCCTGACAATGATGCTATGCCAAAGAGGGCAACATCATTTTCCAACAAGCTTCTACCAGGTAACCTGAGGAAGTGCACCCTTATTTCTTTACTTTTCACCAACTTTTGAAGTCTAAGTTAATGAAAAAGCCATTGTCTTTCCAGGAACTTCCTTGCTGTAGTTAAGACATGATTGCGAACCTGTCCAAACTGAACTGGCCAATGATCTGGACTAACAATCACCCAATGCCAGCCCTTGCAGCTCTCCACATGACAAGGATCCTTCTTCTTCTAACAGAACTTCCTGACAGGTCCTGCCATTGTTCCCAGCACACCTCTTCCTGTGAGGTTTGAGTTTGACCTGTTTGAAGACACTGTATCTGCTCTTGAAAGACTTTTGGAAGCAGAATCACAGAATCACAGACTGGTTGAGATTGGAAGGGGCCTCTGGAAGTCATCTGGTCCAAATCCCTGCTCATACAGGGACACCTGGAGCAGGTTGCCCAGGACCACATCCAAATGAGGAACTGTATTTGTTAAGTGAGCTGCTGCTCAGAAAAAAATAAAAAATAAAAAATAAAAACCATGTCCTTCTTTGGCTTCTACTGCTGCTGCTTTCTCCTAATACAGCCCTCCCCATTCCTCCTGTCTTTCCAGAAGTCCAAAATAAGGGGTCTATCTCACCTAAGGGGCTGCTTAAATGTTCATTGTTTGGGCAAAGCCGAGTGCCATGCAATCCATGAGAGTCAGGCAAAGGTGATGACTGTGTTGCAAGGATAGTTCAATTCTTCCTGCAAAACATTCAGGGTAACGATAATTCAGTCCCTGAAGAGGCCTCCTTCTCCCTCTCTTGGCCATACAGGGAAACTGGATGACTAGTTTGGACCGAATGTGTAACTTTTAGACAATTACAGATCAGCTGAGGTGAATCTTAACTCATCTGAGCACCAAACAAGCCAACGAAAAGACTTTCACTGCTGCCGAATTGAGGGAAGAGGCAGTATTTCTGCACAGTTTTTTTTTTTTTTTTTTTTTTTTTTGCTTTCAAGTGGGAGCTCTCTCATCTGCCTCTGAGCTCACTGCTTTCCTGTCGTGAGCCAGCTGGAAGCTGGGTAGCTGTGCCTGACGTGACTGTGGTCCTAAGCAGGATGCATTAACTTAGGCCCAGCATGGTCCTAACTCAGCTACACAGCTTCAGGCCCCCTCAAAACAACAGCAGAGCCGATTTCATACCCAGCTGCCGAAGGCCACATAGACAAGCCCATAGTTGTGAATTTATAGCTTTTTACGAAGGCTAAAATACATTTTTTGCTGCTTGAGACTCTCATTTGTCTTCTAACAAGGACACAGATTTGTGCCAGACACAGCAAAGGTCTCTTTGATGAAGGAGCTTGTAGGCTGAGGAGTTTTCCATTTATTACACATTATGCCAAGCAGCCAGTTGGATCAAAATGATTCCTATACCTCATTCTGGTGCCTGGAGAAGATGCCAATTGATCGCTGAGAGAGTGGGATTCAGGCTGACATTGCGACAACTACTTTTGGGTCCATATCCAAATCTGCACCAAGAACTGAAGCAAGGGCCGGGAACAGTTGTGCCACACACAGGCATCCAGTGCCCCTTGAGGTGCGTGCAGAGGACTCTGTTCCTCCTGGTCAGCCCTCGTGACAGACCTCCAAGACTGCAGCTGATGGACACATCTCACGAGGCCTGTGGCATGTCTGCCAAATGCACGCAGACACACTGGGGCATTTTAAACTACACTACATAACCACATGCAGGAAACTAAATCCACCCAAAACATCTATCTAGGAGCAAAGAAGTCCCAGAGCATGGTTTTATCAACGACTGACACAGGTCACAACCACAAGCTGAGCACTTATGTATGGAAGTAATCCATCAGGGAATGTGTGCTACGGGAGTTTATGTCCACTGAGACTGACCCCTGGGTGCAAAAAAAACCCTGCAATTTCCCTTGCTGCATTGCCAACATGGTCATACAGCTTGTAGCACTTGACACTGGGCTGATCTAGAAAACTCCTGTTTCTGTCTCCGTGTATCAGTCATTGCATTTCAAGTCAAACTACGTCCTTCCTTAGAAACCCGGCTGGAAGTGGTCAGGTTTGATAGTGGTGTTTTCTGTGTTAAAAACACAAAACACAAGGGGTACGTCCTGAATGATACATGGCATCTGCTGTGATCAGAACACAAATAACAATAGACCCACATGTGTCCTTGCATCTCACCTTTAATCAAAATGGAGGATTATGCAAATCCATGGGGATTTTTTTTTTTGTTTTTGAGATCACAAAGCAACCCAAGTATTCATCTGTAACACTGAGCATTATGTAGAGATTTAGGAAATATTCACAAATATTAATATTTGTAAAGCTTGTCACAAATCTTTAAAAGATCTACTAAATGAATTTTTAAGCTTCAGCAAACAAGGGTCGGGGGAACATCTGCACTTTCCTCTGTTTAAGGAACAAGCTATTTAAGAAGTTTTAAGCTATCACCATAGCTGCAAAGTTTTTCAAAGCAAAAACAGAGCAAAGGAGATAATCCCGTACTCTAGTCACAACACTTCTTCAACCTCTTCAAATAAAACTCCTCTGTATTCGCTTGTGCAGAGACAACAACTGCTTAGGTTATGCAGAAAAACACAAAGAGTTTCATTAAAATACAGCAGCATTTTCCTGAGCTCGTACAGCAGACTCCTACTGTCAGCCCAGGTTTCCCATATGAGGTAACCCACACCAAAGATTTTTAATCTTTGCCCAGCTGTTTACCCCATTCTCTAGCTCAGCACTGGATGCTATACTCCACCCTCCCACCTTGCTCAGTTTTAAGAGGTGGTTTCACAGAACTGCAAATCCACCTCAGTCAGAGCTACCATGGGATGCTTTCCCCTTCAACCCCGGTCAGCTTTTCACTCCCTACGTTTGCCCTACAACCTGCACTCCTGCAATAATACAGTAAGAAGGTGCAGGGAACCAATCCAGCTGAAAACCGACCCAACAAATCAAGTGTTTCCACTTTCAGTGGGAAGGAAATACTAGAATGGGCTGAACCGGGGTGGCCCCCATTTAGATTAGCTTGATTTGCCATGGGACCCTCTCCACTAGGCCAGACAACCTTGAACATTACCAGTGCTGCTGGAGGGCAGTCCTGTTCTGGTGCATTTCTTACTTTGTAGAAGCCTCCAGCATTTATTTGTTTATTTATTTATTTATTGGGGGGGGGGATCCAACAAATTACCTAGCCATGAATAAGAGTGGGTACTTCTCAGCACCTGGTGTGTAGTTAGTTACCTGTTTTCTCATTCATTTGAGAAAGCCCACATTCAGCAACAAGGATCTCATGGGATGGATGGCAAGCTACAGCCAAGCCACATCATGGCTGTTCTGGGTGCAGCCCCTGAGACTGAAATCTGGATTAGCTCTGCAAACACCTTGCAGCAGGCAAGACCTTGTCTTCCTCCTCTCTGTTTGAAATTGGCATGGTGTAACTCCAATGGCAGAAAGAGTAGGAAGAACCCCAAAACATAAACAGGCCTGAGCTGCTGGGCTCCATCACCCCTGGCAGAGAGACAGGACAAAACCCCAGTGTTCCTGTGTGTCCCACCGTAGCACTCAAAGCAGGAGAAGGGAAAAGGACATGGCAGGGACAGCCTGAAGGTTTAAACTGAAGATGAATGTCTACGATGCCTCCAAAAAAAAGGTGTGACATTTGAAAATAAAGTATAATTTGCAATTGCTTGCAGCTTTTCGGAAGAGGCTTAACCCTTTATGCTAATTTCATTTTGTAAACTATATAATGCATGGCTGGCTCATTTTTTTTTAAAGACAGCTGGGACCTGAGTATGCTTTTTCATATTTTTCTGCTGCTGCCCCTTCACATATTTGCTGAAGGGAAAATGGCACACAGATCTAGAAAGGCCAGTTGTCAATGAGACTTCAGAACTGGCAGGTAGGGGGTTGAATCAGATAATGAAAGTTTACATTCCACTGCCAAAGAAGCTTTTGGTATTATTGTTATTATCACTAACATTTACTGTAGCAGCTGTAGGCTCTCAACAAAGCTAGGATGGATCTGCATAAACATATACCACCAGGGACAGGGTGAAATAAAGCATCCTTTATTTTCTAAAAGCTATGTGTGTAGAGGATATGGAGAGAGGATAAATGATTTGCTGAATTCACAGGGAGGATTTGTTGCAGAGACAGAAATGGAATCCAGCTCAGAAATCCTAAATTAGTGTGTTAACCTTAAGCTTGGCTTTGAGTTCATGTATGCTGAGAAATGACATTGAGAAGAATGAAGGGAAAGAAAAATACAGACCTTGTCATCCAGAATAGGCTCACACTGAGAGTAGTTTATCTTAGAAGCCCACGTTCCATTGCCCAGGCATTCTCTGTAGGCGTTTCCTGGTAGGGACCAAAATAAAAGAGAGATGAACACTCTGTGCTGGACTTTAAACAGACTAGCAAATTCACATATTTAAGAAGAGGTTAACAGCAAAGATTATTCACAAGGAAAATCAACATATCCTACTACTGTGAGGACGGAAGACTCAAACAGCCTGCCAAGGAGGGAAGAGGACAAATAAAAGACATCAATGCATCTGGAGACAACACATTTTTCAAGATATTTATTGATAAGAGTTTCCATAAATAAACAGGAGTGATATGAAATATATTAAAAGAGCAGTCCAAGAGAAACTTAATGCAAGTATCTTTAAAAAGCAGTTAAATGGTGTATTCATAAATGGGCAGAAAGGTTTAGGTCTGAAGTGCTCCACTAGGAAAAGGGCATGCAGGTGGTAAACTTACTGCTCTACTATCCTCCCCCTTATCCCACTGTGAACTAGAAGAAACATTCCTGGATATTGATTTTCTAGCGGCTTCCTCTGCAACAGCATTATTGGTAAATCTTCTGTAAAGATTCTGAAAGAGGAGCAAGACAACCACATCTCCCAAGCCCAGAACAGGCAGGTGCTGGAGAAGCCACATGAGAACAGATTTCAGAAATGGGTACACCTAGGGTAGGATGTGTTCACCCATCCCTATGAAAAATAACCCCCTCTGATCTCTTTCCAAGGTGTCATTAAGTGAAAATCAGCAATTACTTCACCGAAGAAGAGCGATTTCATGTCCACTTGCATTGACACCCTGAGTAGCTCTGGGAACTGCATACATTGGAGGTAGGGAGGAGGTTTCAGCTTCTGGTAAGCACTCCTCTTCATCAGGAGGAACTCAGAGAGAAAACTACGCAGTTTTGCTGCATAAACTACCTTTCTGCAGCCATCAAAAGTACAGCCAGTCCAAGAAACAGTTTTTTTCCATGCCTATTTTGAACTGACTTAGAAACAAGAAAGTTAAAATAAAACAGGAAATTCAGAGAGATCCCAGAGGATACATAAAAACAACTTCCTAATGAACTCTTCATGATGTTCTTGCTGCCCTTTACCCAGTTTCTTGTTGGGACTTTGCCATGGTCCTTCAGTACTAATTCAACACCCAGCCATCAGGAAAATAAAACGTCAAATGAAAGCATCACACTGATGTTTCTAAAAGTGCTGTTGACAACAGCCATTGAAAAAGCCGTTGAGAGCTTTGAAAAGGTGCTTTTTCCTACAGAGGAGGGAAGTCCACATGGAAAGCAACAAGGAATAGTTCGCCTGCAGCTCCAGGTTGCACCATGTTCATACATACCAACAGATTTCATTCTGTTCTTTTCTGTTTGCATTGTTTCTTTTTGGACTGACAAGGCCAAATGAAATAAAATGACTGGTAACATTTGGGTCAGCTGTGGAAAACTGTGCTGAAAGTAAGGTCATCAGTTTCCATTTCTGTCACTGATTTACTGGTAAATTCATGTAATTCCATGTCCTTATAAGAAAATCAGATACAGGCGGCAATTTTCTGTGCTATTGTACATGCAGTTTTCCCCTGAGATGGAGCAGGTGATTAGACTTCTTTCCTCACTATTATTATTCAACATACAAAGCTAAATGCGTCTCAAAACATCTTTTAGTTCCTTCTCTGAGACCAGATTTCAGTGAGGTTCAAAGGTTGGATCCAAGTTTCAGCCTTAAAAGACCCTGCATTTGGCTCCTCCTTATGGCCAACAATGAAGCCCCGTGGTTGCTGGTTTTGAGTGTCTGTATCAAACATCTGGCTCTCCAGACACTGAATGGGAAGCTTGGGTACTTAATCAGATCCTGAATCCCACTTTCAGGATAGCGTCCTTAAGAAACCCTTGTTTTTATTTATCCTGGCTCTTCTTTTCCCTAGACATATCGCGTCCAAAGAAGGGCAACGAAGCTGATCAGGAGTCTACAGAACAAATCTAATGAGGAGTGGTTGAAGGAACTGGGGTTACTTAGCCTAGAGAAAAGTAGGTTCAGGGAAGACTTTATTGCTCTCTACCATGACCTCAAAGTAGGTTGTAGGGTGGTGGGGGTTTAGGGTGGTGGGTGTTGGTCTTTTCTCCCAAGCCACAAGCAATAGAGCAAGAGGAAATGGCCTCAAGTTGCACCTAGGAAAGTTTAGGTTGGATAGCAGGAAAAAAATCTTCACTGAAGGGGTTGTGAAGCATTGGAACGGGCTGCCCAGGGAAGTGGTTGAGTCACCATCCCTGGAGGTATTGAAACCACAGTTAGATGCAGTGCTTAGGGACATGGTTTAGTGGTATGTTTGGCAGTGCTAGGTTAACGGTTGGACCAAATAACATTAGAATTCTTTTCCAACCTAAATGATTATATGATTCTATGATTCTCTTCTATGATTCTACATTTCCAGGTGTGGAGACGAGAAGCACGATGCTGTGAGACACCTGAAATGTACAACATGGCTATGTAAATCCCTGAGAGGGAAAGGCATATTTGAATCAAGAAGTTATTTATCCAGCCAAAAGGAAAACCACACTTCTATTTTCCTCCAGATAAAATATTGATAGCAAACAGAAATAGCTTGAAGGTGGGTGTAAGAGAGGGGAGGTGTCAAAATTAGGGGAAGAAGACACATTGGACACTTGGCCTCCCTAAAACATTTCTTAGTTGAAAGCAAATTTCAGGATTGCTTCTTCATACCTACAAACTTCTTCCACTCCTCTTCTCATTGCTATTTCAATTTTACAGGTATGGAAACAGAAGCAAAACGTGTGCATGACTTCCTGAGAGTGACTTGGCAGGACTGTGACAGAGCTGCGAACCATCACAAACCATGTCTTCTACTTTATCAGGCCACAATGCCTCCGTCTCCTGCACTGCATCTTCTCTGCTCCTTGCAACCTTTTCAGAAAGATAAGTGACTTTCCACAGAAAGGATGGCCACTTGGAAATCCTCCCAGTAGTAAATTAACAATATTTCTTTCCATGTGAGCATGGGCTTTCCCCTTCTAATATGAAGATCCTCAGCACAACTCCAACCAAATATTCAGCTATGTAAAAAGGCTCCCACGACCTGCAGGGAATCACTGGGATGGAGACACCCAACTATTCCCCTGGGTTCACACTAGTTGAATGCCACATTAAGCATTCATTGGAGTTTCTTTAGTGCTTCTCTTTCTTACAGATGGACATTCAAAATGTGTCTTGCCCTAACCTCTACCATCTGGCCTAGAAAGTTGGTAAATGAAAAAAGGTCCCATTGAAGGCCACAGAACTTTGTTTTCACTTGAAACCTTGTTAGTAAGATGGGTGAGAGTTCTGTAGTCAGCCTGGGATTTCATACAGATGAAACAGGTATTTGCATGAACCCCAGTGATAACAAATATATTATTGGCCCTTTTCCCTTTGAACACAGCTCATGTTTTTAATCCAAATGAAATATTAGAGAACAGATCGTGAACAGCAAAGCAAGATTAAGTGTAATGAAAGCCATTCATTTCCACCTGGGTATTGACGTGCAACGTGAAGAATATTAGGGGTTACAAAACGCACCCCTGAGCTCTCTTTCAGTGCAAATGCAGGAATCCTACACAAAATGCACAGCAAAGCGGTGTGGCAGCTCCTAAACCCAGACCTCTTACAGGGTGAGTATCAGAAAAAGAGGAGGACAAAAATCAAACTCTGAATTTCTCCAGTCCAGATTCTCCTCCAGCATCGGCCACTTCTCGGAAACAAACACAGCAAGTAGATCTGACTTCTGGGAAAGTCTCATTCCAAACTGCAGTAGTCATAAGTAATTCATGCTCCAAAGCAAAGGTCTTCTTTCGTTCTTCCAGATGCCTTACAACATTAGTTCTAATAGCCACATGGAAACAAGTTTCTGATCATACCGACTGTATTTTCATGTATCTATTTTAATAACATCAATGATCATTACTCAGAATTTTAAAGCAGAAATTTCTGTTTTAGTAAGTGAGGTAATACTAGAGGGCAAGAGCCTCACTGCAGGCATTCTGAAGCTGCAGCTCTTGTTCGTGCCCAGATCAGTCCCATGGGATATCATCAGTAAGTCTGCCATTTCCTGGGGACATCGGACCAATCACTTAGGCACTGGACAGAGGCTTCTTGCTTTCGCAGTCAGCCACAACTGACTTGTGCGTATGCTTGTATACCTCCTCACAGGAGTCCCTGGATAAAATAGCATCAACTTCAAAGGAATCACAGAACCAACAGCCAGAGATCTTACCAAGAGACTTCTATGATCTCTTTGGTTACTGAACATAGAGCAGAATATTCCTTCACACCTGATATTCCATTGAGAACTGGGATTAATGGGCTTTTTGCTATAAGAATTCTTGTGCTTTGCTTTAAAGCACTATGTACAGAAAGAGCCTAGATTAAGTTCATTTGTTCTTAATCATTGTCATGAAAAAAAAGAAGTACAAAGAGTCATGATGAACAACTCCATTGTGGAGACACAATGAACGCCCAAGAAGAGAAGAATAGACACACGATCTTTCTAGGGCAACAATAGCTATTGAGAGCTATTAGCACCATTTCTTTTCTTTCTAGTGAAACAGAAACAGTGGCAATTTTCATTTCCTTAGACAAATGGCATACTGAAGAACTCGGTTTATTTTCTTTTCATTTCTCCCGCCTTACTGATTTAATTCTAAAGAACACAAACGCAAAATAAATTATGAGTTTTTTTCAGTAGTTACAACTTTTAGTTACCTGTGCTCTGTGTGCACTTGCAGTCATATAATACAACCGGACAAGCAGATTTAATCTTCATGCAAGCAAATAACGAGCAGTAGATGACTCATGATGACACAGGCAACAGACAGCCATTATACACATAGCTTCTGACACATGACCCAATATTAATGCCTATGCCTCAATCTATGGCCTCTTCCTTGACTTTGAAAATGTTGATGAGCAACATTTCTGGCGCTTGCTTGCTTCTGCTTAATCATCAGTCCAGGGAGAAGGAAAGGAGGTAAAAGGGAACTCCCTGGACAGAAGGAAACATCCCGTAGTGCTCGGACTGTCACTCAGGTTGCTAGTGTCCAGAAATTTTACCTCACCTGCTCCAGGCCAGCCACTATAACATACTCATTTTCACATTCCCTCTCAGGGCCAAATCACTCATGCTGATCACGGCTATATTCTACCGATAAAGCCAATGACAGCTATGGCACTATTCCCAGAGTCAACTGCAGCAATTATGGCCCCTCAGACAGCACACTGCAATATCCTCCTCTACCGCTCCTGCTCTGTGGCTGCTGTTTGGCAGCAGGATGCCAGGCCTTGATTCTATGCACCAGCCAACATTTCAGCTCCAGCTGTCTAAAATTAACTTGGAAACTTTTATTCGCCTCCATACCCCAAGATAGTGGAAACACCAACATCTGCAGCGGGGTGAGGACGCTGCAGACAGCAGTATGGTGCCTGTTTGCCCTCACTCCAGCTTTTGGGAAAGGCATGCCTAGCTCAGTTTATTTTTTATGGTTCTTTGAATAAAGTTAGAAAAGCAATCAAATAACTACAGGAATGTCTCATTTGTATATACACATACACAACTATATTAAACTTTAGACTGGGTATCCCAGCAAGAGAAGGACAAGGACCTGTTAAAGCAGGTCCAGAGAAGGGCCATGAGGATGCTCAGAGGGCTGGAGCACCTCTCCTGTGAAGAAAGACAGGGAGCTGGTGACAACTCTTAGTATTCAGTGTATCTGCTTCAGAATTGCAAGTGCTTACCTGAACATTGTAATTAAAATACCAATAACCATTACCGCCAGACAAAAAAAAACAGTACATGCAGACAGAGTAGCTGCAAAAGGTGTACCAATAGGATGCTACTATGTGCTGGACCAACTTTAAAACACAGCTTGGGATCAATGGTTTACATCATCTGGAGAGGTAAAACCTTGACCTTAATTTCATTTCCAACAGCAGATGTTGTATTTCCGAACGGAATAAGCAAGGAGGAGTATTTGATGAGTGGCATTACTTTTTTATATATTATTATTATTGCCCCTGTTGAAGAAGATAATACCTCTTAGGCAGCAGTAACCCAATCTGTATAGATTGGCCTGGTGGCAGGTTTGTATTTAGACAGTAAAACTCTATTAAAAGCATGAAAAAAAGAAGAGGCGAGCAGAGGGGAAAGGTAAGTGGATGTAATTCTCAGCAGGCAGTTAACCACATCCTTCCAGTCATTAGCAGGTGAAAGGCAATTCGAGACATTGCATGCAAGCACTGCTGTAATGGATCTTGCCTTTGACAACTGGAAATAAGTTGGTTTTTAAGAAGATTTTAGTCATTTTGCTATCCCTCATGCAGATGACTTTGCCAAGGTTTACATTTCCAGTCATCATTAGTTAGAAACGGCAGACTTCCAATTTATTTCCACCTTTTGTCCCGGATCCCATGTGCATGGAGCAGCCCTATGATCACGAGGCAAGTTCATTTCCTACTGGAGCATTTCCTACTGGAGTTAGGGAATAAATAGGGAAATGAATAAATAAATAAAACAGTCTGTTAAGTTCTGAGCTGTGCACAGCTAGGGGTATCGGACTGCTCTGACAGCTTGCTGATCCATGTTAGCTGCCAGCCAAGCTGAAATGAAGGTCCTTCAACCAGAAAACCAGAACCCCCACTGAGCAAACTCCCTGGAAAGCACAAACTTTTGGAAAGTGCAGTTAGCCGTGACTGTGGCAGCCTCAGAGAACCACAGATGCAACAAATAACTGAAAGAGCACAGTGGGCCGCGTTGTCCATCTCCTTGCCAGTAGGATTTGTTCAGTCCGGATTAAAAAGCATAAACCCTAAGAATTTCTAGGAAATACACTTTGTAAAACTATTTCAGACACTCTGTTAGATTTCTTTACTGGGAAGCTTTTGTTGATGTCTTAATAGACTTTTTTTTTTCTTCTTCTTCTTCCTTTTTAAAGACTATTGTTAAACTCTTTTTGCCTCTGTATTGTCCTCTGACCAAGTTGGATAATTTGGCTTGCTTTGAGGGGGAGCCAGCGCAAATAAGGGAAGATACGTAACATGAAAATAGGTTTGGTGAAATACTGGCCTTTCAGATCAGATAAGGGGAGAAGACCTGTCTCAGTGTCCAGCCTGAAGCTAGATGACATTTTCTCATCTGATTATTTTTTTAACGCAATTTTGGGGCAGCCAAAACCACTTGTTAAATTGGGTACATTTTATCCAAATTCTATCCCCCAGGAAGGATGTAAATGTTTGGACATTTTTGAATTACAGAAAAAGCACAAGGAACACAGGAGAAAACCAAACAAACTAAACTAAACCAAACCAAACCAAACCAACCAACCAAAAAAACCATGCAAACATTCCAGCCTCAGACATCATGGCCCATGGGGAGCTTCAACTCTGTTCACTGCAGGACTTTAAGAGGAACTTAATCCCAGTTCCCAGGTTCATTCCTTTCACAGCACCCTCATCACTGGGATACTGCAAGCTTCTCCCAGTGTCTCCTCCGCTATTTAAACTGAATAGTTATTGTATTTTATATATTAAAAAGTGATATCCTTCATGCTTTTGTGGGGAAAAAAAAGTTCAATTTCACTTGTAATTGGTCTTTCCATCTCCAAATAATTTTTATTCATTTAAAAATAATATTCAGAATAAGATATTTTCTGGCAATCAAGCAAAATATTTTTTCTTGTGTGCTTCTCTTCCATGATATCCAGTAAAAACAACAGGAATTGGGTAAATTCTCCAGATCGACTGCTCAGAATTTGTAGGATTCAGATCAGATGAGACAGAAAACCCTGTGTTGCATAAAGTACACGTCACTTCATGTATATACTATTCTTAGCCTTTTTTCAAAGCCCCAGAAAAGTAGCAAGCTTCTAAAAATAGGGACTGAATCACGGCCTATACATTATTTATTCATATGCCATCCTTCCAGACAAGATCTTTGGTGGTTTTCTTCTGATTGTTGCAGTGACAAGCTAGAAACAGGTAGGATTCACAGCGCACCAGTACACTGCTTGCTATTTCTAGAGATCAGAAGTGACAGCGGTAGGTAGCACTTTGATATAATTGTAACAGCGCTCAGAAGTGCAGGAGACTGAAAAGAAAAATCTCTCTCCACATACTTTATTTGTGAATGAGGGATATTCAGACAAAAATAAGGAGAGGAATGAAGAGTTATCCAACCGATGCTTATTACTTTGTATAGCAGCCAACATCATCCTGAAAGCTAGCCTTTGTGCAAAGAGAGGTTTTCTTAGATGTCATGTTGTTGGGGCTTTTTTGACATTCATGTACAATTATAATGCACTTATAGGAGAGGGTTGGAAGGCAGATAAACAATACTTTAGACAATAAATGATCCCCTAGAAAAAACATTTCTGACCTCAGCTTTGTCTAGCTCACCAATCTGATGTCTGTCCAGCCTCTCAAGCATGCAAGAAATGTTGTGCAGATTTCTATTGTTTTCCTTTGCCAGAAATCCTAAAATGCTTTATGAGAAGCTCCAGCTGTCTAATTATGCTCACTTTCTGTATTGATTTCCTATCTGCTAAAGAGCTCGAGTGATTCACACAGGTCATGTAACATGTCAAAAGCAAAGGCAGAAGCAGAACCTTTTAGGAGTTTAGAACTCTTCGAGACTTTAGAAAAACTCTTCTCTAGATTCCTAGCCCAAGGCCTACTCCATTAGGCATACTGATAAAGATTATGCTCTTGCCCACACCTTTGTGCACACTCTCGCACAGATGCTCTTAGTCATGCATTCAGCACCTCTGAACATAACTTTCCTTAGACAAGTCGAGTAGGTTTAACACTCGTGGGACTAGAAGAGCATAAAAGGGCATTCAATACACACAGCTCTGTTGCTCTGTATCTCTTTCTCCATCTCCTTTAAAAACAAAACAAAACAAAAAACAACACCTAAGTACAGAAGTCCAAGAATCAACCTTTACTAAGTATTCAAACCTGGATCCCATGTGCACCTCCTTCCTGGGCCAGTCAGCTCTTACCCTGCTTCTCATTTCAGAGGTGCACCTCACTGCTGGGCTGTGGCTAGATCTGTGGCTGTGCTTTCACTTTCTTAACAACAGTTGATTTCAGAACCCACAAACTGGCCTCTGTATCCCTACGTCTTTTTTTCATTACTGACCGAAGCAAGTCCCAGTCCATGCTTTCTGATGCTGATGGACCTCCACTGAGCTCAGCAGATCATTATTGTCCTAGGCAAGACACTTGCTACCTGGCAGCAAGTATTCTCATTTCAGCCCCTTAAGAAAGATTAAGAAAGACTCCACAGACTGAACTGTACAAAGCAGTCAGAGATGTGGTTCTATTTAACTCTGTCCAATTAAATACCTGTTAATATAAAATTAAACAAAAAGTACACATTCTTTGTGACTTTTCAATCCCCTTCAAGTCAACTCCACACAGTTCTTCTCAGGAAATACAAACATAACTTCCAATATTTTTCACTCTTTTGAGTCATTGAAGGCTAACAAAAATATTCCATAAGTTACATCTCTGATATTGTGCATATGCTGTTTCTTTACAACTTCATTTTGAACTCTCTCAGGACTGAGGTGTGATGAGTGGCAGGGTATCCCAAGATGGTTGCCCTTTTCCAAAACAATCTCTCCTCAGAAGGATGACTTGGGAGCTATCCTAGAAGCTGCTTTCTTTGTCACATCTCTTTACAACTCCTATTAATCAATCAACAAAACAATTATTATTCACACCTACGATTATCATCCCTAAATGTTATTAATTCCTTTCGGAAATTATTTCTATGCTTCTGGTTAAGAAAACTTTTGTTCTGAAGTACCAGGACCATGCTGTTACAAAAACAATCAAGGGAACACCAGGAAGGAGGCAGAGACAAGTGAACAGGCTCAAAAGCATTCAATAAATGCTCAGTTGGCTCTGCTTTCACAAATAGTACAGAGTTCTTTTTTTTTTTTTTTTTTTTTTTTTCTTGTACAGAATGACATGACTGAGTTTGAGCCACATGTGTCAAAAGAATTAAGGAAGAGTAAAAAGGAAAATAATCCCTCATTTTCTGTGTCCGTCAAAAAGCGCTTCAGTGCCTGGAACTAAAAACATACCCTGTAATAGCTTGCAGAGCTCTTTGTTTTGAAACAAACGGAGACTACTTTCTTCCTGTGTTGTGCTACTGCGCTGAACTTGACATGAAGATGCAGGGCGAGTCTGCAGCCTCCTAAGGCTATTTGCACTTTGTGGCTAATTCTCTGAGACAGCACATACAGAAACGTGACCACACGCAGAACCCAGTGATCTTCAATGCAGAGTGCTGTGTATCTTTAAGCAGAAAGAAAAGAAGGAGATTATGAAGCAATCTGTACTGAATCTGTATATTCCTCAGGTTATCCTTCACCTGGATGTCAGCACATGATAAAAAATAAGCAACACCAAGCTTTTAATGCTAGCTAAACAGAAACAAGGATTTGTCTCCCAAAAAGCTTGTTTTGAGAGAAAAGCCTGAAATTCATACTAAGCTTAACATTTCCACACATGCCTATTCAAATTAATCTCTGCTACGAGGCCAGTTATCCCACACAAGACCAAGCAGGCATTTGGCCACTCATTTAAAATTCACAGACATCACCTCAGGTTCAGCAGGTCATAGAAACTTGGATCACTGGAAGCTAAGTAAAACAGCACCCAAGAACAGTCCCTCTTCATGCCTGCCTTATTCTTATGCTCCTCCCTACAGATGAAACAGAGCTCAAGATTAAGACACATGAATTCTGGTGTTATGATGCCGATGCCCATATGCAAGTGGCAGTTACAATGCACATGCTGCTAGATAGATACTGAGATGCCCCATGGTGTCCAAGGCAGTCACTCAATCATGGGCATCAAAAATTGTGATGGAAGCTTAAGTTTAAGCAAGTGAATGGATCCCTAGCGACTGCAGCCACCACGGCCTAGACTGAGACTCAGCTGATCAGTGACTGTTCACTTCGTGGAGCTGATTTGATCTTCATGGGCCATTGACTACTTCTTTATTGACAACAGGGAGAGCTTAATCACAAAGTACATGCAAGTACCTTTATATATATATATATATATATATATATATAATATATGTACATACACATATACATACACACACATGCTGGGCTGAAGCCCCGTTCATTTCTCAGCCTGACTGACTAGGAGAGCACACAGCTATGAAGCTCCCTGACTAACCCCCTTCTGAAATGCTACCGGGGCAGCAGCTGATAATGACGGTTTATCTCCATAATAATTGCCTCTTAGTTGAAATTCAGAAATCAATTAGTCACTTGCCATAATTACTGAATGCACCAAGAGATGGCAATGACAACAAGGAGAGGTGTAGCTGTACTTTATTACCTGTAGATAAGGCACAGTGGAGTTGAGAAGCACTATGATCTGATTAGCACAGTAGTGGGAGAGAGGGGAAAGGAGCCTGAGGGTGGAGCTCTCTGAGGACAGCTGACTCGAGAAGACAATTTGTACAGCCTGATGAGATAAACGAGTCCCAACGTGCAGCCTCCCTTTCGTCTCATTTCTGCTGAGGTAAGTGGGAACATGGGGACCTATGTTCTTCTCACAGAGCCTTCACTGCCTGGAATTCATTTAGGAACTTGGTGACCTTATGAAATCTGAGTTGTAATCATGTAAACAAAACACAGCAGCTGTATGAATAGTTTGTGATAGAGCACAAAGTCCTTGTTCACTGGGAATCCTGACCCAGTCCCAGTAAAGGATTCTGCAAAAATGAGAAAAGTGGCTGAGAAAGGGAGGAGCTGGTGACTAGGAATGGGAACAGATTCCAGAATGGGCCCATCCACGTGCTATTTGCCTGGTACAGTTAATATGCCTTTTGATGTGGAATTCACATGAAAGCTCCAGTCTGACAGAAGAGGCTGCAAGCGAAAGGCAGCACGCAGGAGAGGCAAGGGCCTCTAGAAAATAAGAGTGATTTGGGAATACAGGGAACTAGTCCTGCTAAAAGGTCAAGAGGATCTACAAAGTCTGACTACCACAGACTCAGCATTTGGGTTTCATCCGTTAATAAGGTTCATCATGGATAAGAACAGTTGTTCAGATGTGCAAGGATTTTTTTTCTCATGTCAAACTCTTGTTTTGATCATAAATCCAGTATTATATTCCTTCTTACAATGTCTTTTAGAAAACTGCAGTCTCATGAGATGATTCAGATAGATCTTCTTACACATGTGGTGAGTTAACAACAGTGGCATGCGTGGTGGTTTAACAACGATGGGGCAGCTAAGCACCAGCATGCTGCTCACTTTACTCCCCCTGCTCAATAGAGCAGGGGATGAAAATTGGATGAAAAAACAGCTTGTGGGTTCAGACAAGGACAGGGAGATCCCTCACCAGTTACAGTCACAGGCAAATGGAAAACGAATACAATTCATTGCCTTTTACTAACAGCAAAGTGAAAACTAAAAGTAAACTGAAAAACCTTTCCCTATCCACCCTCTTCTCCCTCCTTCACCCTGAGCAGCACAGAGGAATGGGCAGTGAGGGCTGCGGTCAGTCCCTAATGCTTCATCTCTGCCAGTCCCTCCTGGTCCCTCTCTGTCTCTGCTCCACGCGGGTCCCTCCCACGGGATGCTGTCCTTCTGAACTGAGCCTGTGGGGGCTGCCCAGAGGCAGCAGCTCTTCAAGAACTGCTCCCACACGGCTCTGTCCCACGGGGTCCATCCCCCAGGAGCAAACTGCTCCAGCACGGGTCCCCCACGGGTGGCAGCTCCCCCCAGACTCCCTGCTCCTGCGTGGGCTCCTCTCCACGGGCTGCAGCTCTGGCCGGGGCCTGCTCCTGCAGGGGCTCTCCAAGGGCCGCAGCCTCCTCCAGGCCACATCCACCTGCTCCACCACGGGCTCCTCCACGGGCTGCAGCGTGGAGATCTGCTCCGTGTGGGACCCATGGGCTGCAGGGGGACAGCCTGCTCCACCAGGGGCCTCTCCACAGGCCGCAGGGGAACTGCTGCTGTGTGCCTGGAGCACCTCCTGCCCTCTTGCTGCACTGGCCTTGGGGGCTGCAGGGCTGCTTCTCACATGACTCTCACCTCTCTCTCCCTGCTGCTGTAGCACAGCAGTTTTTTTTCCCCCTTCCTTAACTCTGCTCTCAGAGACCCAACCATCACCACTTATGGCTCAGCTCCAGCCACCAGCAGTTCCCTTTTGGAGCTGGCTCTGGTCTGCCATGGGGCAGCTGCTGAGCTCTGGTCACAGAGGCCACCCCTGCAGCTTCCCAGCTACCAAAACCTTGCCACATAAACCCAGTACAGCATGTTTTAGAATGTCTGGACAAAAGCACAACATACACTCTGTCAGCTTATGCTGGGCTTGGCAGCCAGAAAGCTCCTCGTCTTCCTTAAGCCTAAACATCTAGTATGAGAGTGCAGGGAAGAAACAATCTGCCTACTTGAGAAAACCAACCAACAGGAAAAAAAAAAAGAAGAAAAAAGACTGCAAGCATAGTACAGATAACTTTCATAACAAAACATGATATAAGAGCTTAAAATCCGAGTGCTTCTTGGCAGATAAAAGCCAGCCCACTTTGCTGAGACACAATTCTCTTTCCAAAAATGTAATTTCAAGAAGTGGATAAGAATTGGGCAGTTTCTACCAATTTCTGTGAAGTTGACTTGATTATCCTTAATACAAAATCCTTCCTAATCATACTATTCTGCAGGATAAGTAAAATATTCAGCAACACCAGAAGCCTGAATTTTGATTGTGGAGATGACTGCTCATGTGACAGGATACAAATAGCTCCTTTAAGCCAGCACAGATCAGGTCTGTTTGATATAAGAAAGCAGAGCCCCTGCATCTACAGGGAAATAGTAATTTTAAGTCTTAAAGTCCTGTTATACCTAATAATAGTAGCGTGCTTTCTGTTGACTGTCTCTCCCTATAAATACCGTCCTTCTCCCACTGTGGAGCAGGATAAGGAAGGTTTAAGAACAACTGCATGAAAATACTCGCTAGAAGAAAAGTAACATCCACCTCAGATCCTTCTTCTTTCTTACACAGCCAAAAAGAGGCACAAAAAACCACCACCACCAAACACTTATTAAAGAAATTACTTTAAAGCGCACTGGGCTTATGTTACAGTTTTGCCATCCTGTCTACTAGTTTTTCTATCCCTTAAATGAGTGCCAAAAGGCTTATTGAATAAATAACATAAACCAAGCACAGCACTGCTATGGGGAGCATCTTTATGTTTTGTCTGGTAAGAAGAGAGGCAGGCATTAGCTGGCTTTGTAGATGCACTATGCTGATAATGTACCTCCTTGTTAGGTCCTGAATTTGAAAGTCCACAAACTGCTGAACCGCCCAAGTCTCCCTTTCCTGTGCTTACATTACTGCTTCGATTCCTGTAAATGCTGCCACATTTATATGTTTCCCTGAAGGGCAGCATAAAACATGAATCATGTGCCTATCCCTAGGACAACATCTGTCAAAAGTTTAAGTGGAATCAGAAAGCTGACAAATACTGTTTCATCTAATGTACATTAGTACTGGACAGATATCAGAAAATTAAATGATTTGCAAGTGGTATCACAAAGGAAGTGAAGAAGTAGGAGATTTGTTTTGAGAGGGAACTGTAAAGGACCACATTGTTTCGCGAGGGTTGCATTTATGCACACACCACCTTCTGAATCAGAAAGGGCAGATCAAAGATGCTCATGTGCAAGATGGGACTCTGCAGAGCTCCTTGGGCTCTGTTTCAGTCCAGCTTCAAAGTCCAGCTCCTACCCAAATGATCTGTCTGCTCAAATAAAATCCCCCTGTGCACAATTTGCTGAGTGATCACACATGGGCCAGGAAGACCATGCTTAATCTGTAACAAGCTCAGGCAGGTGGGAAAAGAGGAAAAGTGGCTGTTCCCCTGACATAACCTTATTAACACAATGCATCACTCATCTGGAAAACCTGCTGTTATGTGGGAAGGTGCTTTCTGATAATTATCACCTGATAATTATTGTCTCTTTTGGGGTTTGAAATGGCATGGGAGGGAGAAGGAGAATTTTAAAATCTCTTCTAATTTTATAGCACATAATGTGTGCTGTCAGCACATGCTGTGACAGTCTAAGAAAAGCATTTCACCAGCTTCATTTCTTGGCTAAGCTTTCAGATGGATCTTAAAAGCCTGAGACCATTTCAACTAGGAGTGATTGCTAGGCCATCTCTGAAACTTCCCACATGGCTTCAGGTTTGCTGCAGTTTGGTAAATGTGGTGTGACATCTTCAGCATTGTCACACATACCTCTTCAAGACTCAGACATATGTGATTCCGGTGCTATCTGTAAGATTCTACAAAAAGCCCTCCTGTGAAAAGGATCAGGTTTCCAAACCTGGCCAAAAGCCATCTCTATAATGGTATTCAATCCTCTGAAGATAACTACCTTCTGTTGGAAGCCCACCGCAAAGAAGGACAATTCTCTCTGCAGAGAAGTCATTATACTTCTCTCCAAGCACAAGTTTCAAGGTAACACAGAATCATCTGGGCAGCCTACTAGTGCCAAAAGACAAAGGAGACCCTGTGGCAATTGAAGTTTTGGCCACCATTGCAGTCTCTTACAGCTGGCCCACAAGTAATGAGGTGTCTGAAATGCAAAGGTTGGTGATCCTCTGTGTCCCAAACTGGTGCTACCAAAGATGGCAAAGAACACTGTTCTCTTTGAATAATTCACCGCGTAGTTCATTGACTACAAGGAAGTGGATGGAAAGGCATAGCCATTTGAGACTAGCACAAAACATTGCACGTATTGCAAATACCCTGTTCTCAAGTTAGATGCACTGCTTTAAGGACAAGGCAGAAACCTTATGTTGGTGGGATAACTTTCCTCCCAGTACAAAAAAAAAAGAGTATTCTAGACACTTTTCAGAGCACTGAAAGTGACTCTCTTCATTGTTTCAGCTTAGCTGAGGTGTCTCCTCAGCATCTATTCGTTTCCAAGACAAGCTTATCTCCATGTCCACCAGTCTGGAATTACATTATTTTGTTTGCTTTGAAGTCACACTGATAACACCTTTAATTCCTCACTTTCAGGCCACCTTTGTACTGGTTTTATTTCTGGTTATAATTACTGTCCTTTAATTTTTGCAGTCCTGCATGAAACTGGAGGACATGTACTGTAAGTGAATACAATAGCCCAAACTTTCCCGTGCTGGTTTCTAAGCCATCAGACCCACGTCATAGAAAGCTAGAACTCCCCTTCCACTTCTGTGATTGCTAAGAAAGAGCTTGTTCTAAACAAAAGGTGACTATGCCAAGGAAAAAGAAAACCTTCTTCCCCTATATATTACTTCCACCACCATCCTCTCCTCAAGCTGACTATGCAGGCCTTCTTTTTAGCTCTAGAACTGAGGCTTTCAGAACCCAAATTGGTTTGTTTCACCAGCTACAAGTTTGTGTACCACCTTTCTGGGAAAAACGCTGGCTTCAGGGATTCTGAAGAAGCAAGACAAATTGGATCCAGACTGAAAACAACCAATAAACACCGGACGTATGTATATATTTCTTTAATTCAGGTTAGTCTGCCAAGACTCTTCATAGGATGGTTCCCAAAGGACAACGCAAGCATGAATGAGGCACTGGGGAAAGGAAAGAAGGAGGCGAGGAGAGCAAGGCAGGCTTCTCACCACAGCACCACCCCTAAGCAAATGATGCATCCACCAAGGATATCAGCCAAGAACTCAGAGGGGGAGAAAATGCTCTAGGTGTTTCACAGAGGATAAAAGAGTTGGTGAAGTGTGATCCCACGACAGATTTGAAGTGTAATACATATAACTGTACAAACAGCAGGATTCTGTGGAAAGTTCCTATCATTCAGTAGCTGACTTTACTTGCTCTTTAAAGAGCTGCAAATTTCCTGTCACGTTGACATGGGAGATAGGCACTAAGACTGGTTGTTTACAGTGATAATGCAGGAAGACAATTTTTAGAATATACAAAGAGAAATAGAAGAAAAAAAGGTGTCTTTATAAAAGTTTGCCATTTCCTTTCAAAAAGAGCAAGAAAAGAAAAAAATTATATGTCTGAAAGTGCTCATTCACCTAGAGAAGTGTTTAGTGTTCACCATTCACTTTCATTCAGTCCAGATTCTCCCATTTCTACACTTAGTACTTTCCTTGGTAAAAAGAAAAGGAAATCATCACTGAGCACTCATAAATTAAATTTCTTATACTGGGGCAAGATTTATTCCCAATACCATTTCCATTTCAACCACGGAATCGTCACCAGAGAGAAGACTGCGTGTGTACTATTTAACCATTGGGTATTCAAACAAGGACTGCTTAATTCATATTCTGCTTGGTACCGAACCACAAAATCTTAAAGCCCAAGTTTGCCATGAACAATTGCACTGTAGAAGAGAAAAGTTGAAATGTGTGAATGGCAGGCAAACTGCCATTTGAACGACACAAAGTGAACAAAAAGGTGCCTTTAATTTCTAATGCTTTTCAAAGCAATACAACGGGACTTCATCTGCCAAATAACAATGAGCTACTGGCTTATGTATCGAATGTGGAAAAGATGATATCGGAATTCTTTAATAGATGAATTAAATTAAATTTGTACTTTTAAAATTAGGATGGAAATTTGATTACCTTCACAGAGCAATGAACTATGCTGCATAGCAATGCAACCATCATGTTCACAAAAAAGCTACATAATATTGTTGGAAAGTATGCTATCTGTAACAGTTTGGACCTACTTTGAACTGAATGTAACCAGGAAAAAAATCTGTCGTGCCACATAAAAGCTCTGCACAAATAAGCATCCAAACCCTGAAGCCTCTCCTGTAAGAAAAATAAGCAGTCACTTTTATAGTTTCCACTGGAAATGTTCATTTTGGCCCAGTGCCTCAAGAGACTAAGTAAGTGCTGTTCTATTAAGCTCTAACATTGTTTGTTTCCATTTTTACTCTAGGAATTTTATTTTAAAACATTACAATAGGGAGACCCAGCCTATCTCCAACTATTCCATCATCTCCCTTTCACAGAATAATGCAGATTGCCAAAGACGTGCGGGTTTTTCCTCATTAGTGCATTCACTGCCCCTGAAGGCATCTAATTCCCTTTGTGGGTCAGACCTTACCTTTAGACAAGACGGAAGGAGAGGAATAAAGGCATGAAACAACGTGTTGGCTTCTTTGTTTGTTTTGTTGTTTGCTTGTTTTAAAGTAATGAAATGTAGTATAGAGATCCATAGTGCTAAGTTCTAAAGAGATGTTGAAAACAGCACCTTTTCCAAATTTTTGTGAGCTAAGCTTATGAAAAAACAGTACAACAAGAAGCTGGGGGCTGGGGTGCAGGATCCAAGCCAGACCATGAGCAGATTGCAAAGAGCATAACAAAGAAGTGGTCACAGATCACAGCTAACAAAGAACATAGCTCAAACACAACAAAGAGCATGTTCCAGGACAGACCTTCACCAAATCCACGGTGTGGAACCAACCTGCAGAACCAAGCTGACTCTTCCAGAAGTGTCCCAGACACTCACACAAAAACTCACTGGGGGTTCACGGCCAAACCCTTGTTTCACTTGCTGTAATTTCCAAGGAGAGTTTTGCTGTATATCATTTCTCAAATGGAACATTAGTGAATAAAAGACAACTTGACCGTCACTTATGCAGTTACAATGTCCTGGAGTAGTTCCCACTGAAGATTTTTTTTTAAAGGAAATAGTTATCAAGAATTTTGTTCTTCTCAGGTATCTGATCTTAACTATATCGTGTACAACGAGCTCATGTGATGCACTACCCTTTAACTCTGCTCCTCGTAAATTAGAATCTAAATCTTTATATAGATAAAAGATTATTTTTATAATTACACTTGAAGTGTTTAGGATAAAATGCCTTTTTCTTCCCGGTATACAAGAATTTATCTTTGGATCAAATCAATAGAAGAAGGTTGGCAACTTTCTAATGAGAGTACAATGTTAACTACAATTTGCTCTCATTATCTTTGAAACACGAAGGAAATGCAATATACATCATGTAACAGTTTCTTCAGGTCATCATCTGTGAAATTCAGTTAATCACTATAATTAGCTGTTACATGATTGTACATCCAGAATATGATAGGAAGAAACATTCAGCTTCAGAGCATTACTTGGGATTTAGTTCAGTCTAAGAGAAGAGTATAGCTCATTATCTCTGTTTAAATAGATTTAAAATGCAGTGTGCATATAGCAATTACTTCAAGTGTCTCTGTTACTTCAGTATTGAAAATCATTTATGAAAACTATTCACGGGATGCTTCTAACTGCGGAGAATACTATTTGATTACACGAGAGCAGTCAGATTACAAAGCCTACTTTAAATCCTCCTACCATCTCTTTTTACTACTTACTGTCCACTTATGCATTTCCCATCCTGAAATACTGTTGCTTGGGATCAGTCAAAATAAGCAGTCTGAGACCTTAAACGCTGAGTTACACATAACACATTTGCAGAAAGATTTTGTGACCCATGTAATAGCACTGACACATCCTTACCTGTTGCAGCTTTTAAAGATTTTGTTCTGTGACCAGATGAAGCATCTAGATCAACAGAAGTAAGCAGTTCATGCAGTTACATGTCGGCGCCAGTGCCTGTGTTCAGAGTGCCTTTAGGAGAGTCCTACTTGGTTATGGTGAGGGGAAAATACTGAACAAAAAGAGCTTCATCAGCTGCCCTTTCCAATATCCTACGAATCATCAGTATAAAGACAATTTGCCTTGCAATAGCTGTGAGGGAAGTGTATTCACAAATGCTGCTGAACCAGTGAAAACTCAAGTTCCTGAAGATCAGTTGAATGGAGAGCAGTTAGTGAAGGAAAGCCTGGAAATGTCATGGCATCATCCCTAGACGATCAGCTGGTAGCAGCAGACTGTGAGAACCTCATCATTGGAGCTAACTTAGAGAAGGCAGAAACACATTCAGCTTTCACAGCTTTGTGGAGTTTCAAGGACTGTGTTAAACAGGACATGATTTCAGAAACTCCAGGAAAGTGTAAAAATCTTTGCAGTGAATGAAGATAATTACTACAGATCAGTGGGTTTGTTTCAATGAAAGAAAGATCAGTTTTGAAATCCTTTGAAGACAACCAGCCTAGAACTTAAGGCAAAAATAACAAGCCAATTTAGTCTGGTGTCTGTTTTGGGAAAGGATACGTGCTGCATGCAAAGAGAATTTCTCCATATGACTTCACTGAGCTGCTAAGGGATAAAAATGCCAGCACACCAAATCCTGATTGTTTTCCAGGTTGAAAACTAGTGAGTGCATGTAGCAATAGATCAGGTGCTGAATGTAAAACACTTATAACTCACTTAAAATTAATGCCCAGGTCACTACTTGCTTCCATGCTACCACAACATGTGAGAATCATGACTATAGGGAATATTTACAGAGAAGCAATGGGAATGCAACCAAGCTGAACTGGGCAGTGAGGCTACAGTGGCATATCCAGGTGTTGACATCCCTGCCTTTTAGTCCTTGCTGGGCCTGAGCATCAGAAACTGGACGTTGTGCTGTTACAGCTGTGATGCACATGGTGCTGAGTCAAGCTAACCTAGGTGCACCTCTAGAAGTCAACAACTTAATTCACACCTCTGAATTACAAAGTAGACCTACCCCCTTGCACGGTGGTTTGGAGAAATAATCAATCTTCCATGTTCAAGGTAGGATACACCACTGAGAATTAAATCAGCTTGCACAGAGTGCACAGAAACTCCAGTCTACAAATACTGTTCAAATGCCCCAGCGCATTGCTCAGCGCTCTGGAAGCCCTTCCTTCGGACAGCATGCTGTGCTCTGTCCTGAACCCTCCTGCAGTCCCCATAATTGTGTTTCCAACCTTTAAGAATTTTCAAAAAAAAAACAAAAAAAAAAAAAAACACATTAGAATGAGTTTTTCTGTATTAATTCCATAATCTGCATCCTATTCTCTTTCATGCTAGGACCTTTTTAAGGAACCTCCAAATAGCTGTCTGGGGAAGAACGTATTTTCCAGTTTGTCTTGAGCCTACCAAAGATCTGATCCCTAGGCACTACAGAAGTACGAGCAGAACGAAGGTAACTTTTACTACCACCAATCATCAATAATCTTACCCATGCAGGAAGAAACAAATGGAAAAAAAAATACTGCAAACAACACCATGACAAAAACCACAAGGGCACTAAATCAAAGAATCTCTTGCCTGCCTGATCTTGGAAAAAAGAAAAAAGAAAAAAAGAAAAATTGCAAAGGATCAATTACATTTACATGTATTCATAAGATCCAGTTAGGCATTCAGGGCACTACCAGTACTGGAGCTAAAAGCTACTTACCCATAAAGAAGTTTTTTAATATATTAGCACTTGCTTCCAAAAGAACATAGTAATGTCTCCAGATCTTTCTCCCTGTCAATGATCTGACTCTTAAATAACCATTTTATGTAAAGTTTCTCTTGCAAAGCTTCCTGCCAGACCTTTGTAGTCAAAGGGAGGCTTATGAGAACCGTTTCTAAATAGCACTACCCCTTCATTACAAAATTATACGTATAATATAGGACCAAATTGCATAATCTCTGTAATTAGCTCATCTCAGTCACTGCTGGCAATATAAATAGATGTGATGGCTGAACAGTTGGAAAGTTAATAATAGCCATTCGTGAATAAGGATTGCAATAGTAAAACCGACTGGTGCTAGTTGTCTGTCTTGTGCCAGAGCACATACTGCTGGGATGACCATTAACAAGAGGCACCCAAAAGACACTAATTAAAAGCAAACAATTGCTGTAACTTCAGAAAACCATAAGCTGGCTTGTAAACTGATGAATTCCTGTGAGCTGGGCTTTGGGACGGACAGACAGAGACAGGATCGTCAGCTTTGGTATGAGCAATGTCTTCCCCAGTGATGGATAGAAACCTTGCAGTGCACAACAAAAAGCTAGTCCTCTGGTCCCTGTTCTCTTTACTTTCCTCCTCTTCTCTCTTCTGTCCTGCCAATAGCTCTGCTTCTCCTTCTGCTGCTTACTCACTTGAGCATAGGTTCTGATTTTCCCCCTTCGTTAACCTAGAGCTAAGCTGGTGATGTCACTCCTGTTTCATTTCTTACCCCTGCAGGCTGCCCAGACCCTAGCACTGCCTCACACACTGGCACTGCTCGTGGACAAACTGCAACTGCATTCATGGGGCTGGTGTTTCAAACAGGCAACAAGCCTGCAGAGAGTCAACAAACCCTTAACTTTGGTTTTAGCACAAAAAGGCAAGCAGAGCCTGATCGAAGGTTGCTGTCTTTTAACCTACTGTCTTTTCTACATCACCACCTGAGAGCTCGAATTCCTCTTCTTCATTTGTGCTACAATGTTGAGTGATGTATCTGAAATTGATTTGCAGGGGGGAAAAAAATCATTTGCAAAACTGAGCTCAGTTTATGGAAAGTGAAGACATTCTCCACTGATAAAGCAAGACAGTTCAATAATTTATCTTCACTAGATCAAGGAATGAGGCAAAACCCACCGGATAGGATATCTGACAACAGAATATGTATTATACTAGCAAATGTAGCCTAGGAAACAACTCTGCATTGCAGAGTAGAGCACCAAATAGCTGAAGAAATGTGATTTTGATAACTAAGCATTTCCTTTGGCACACAGAAAAATTGCAGGTGCTGGAGACCAGCAGATCTGCACCAAGATAATAAGGCGTGAAAATAAAGGGCTATAGATTAACTGTAAAAGTAAATGGTCAAACAGAGGAATATATTGGCGACTGTAATGATCACACAGATTAAATATCCAAGTTCGTGGATACTTTTACAACTCTGAAGATGTTAATAACAAAAAATCAGTTTTCCCAGATAACCACGCAAAGGGCTGCTTTCTGTTCATATTTTCTCATTGAGAATAGAAGATTTTATTGCTGAAAGAGAGCCCTGGAGAAAATGATATTGAGATACTGAAATCTGACAGTCTGCTTAGTATTTGTATGTGCAAAAGCTTTAGTATTAAAGCTTTTACAAAGGACTGTAAAACACAGACTCTGTCCTCAAAACTGTCCTTCCCAGCCCCAGAGAAATTAATGGCACTGATGAATTGAGGTGATACATTATCAGAGAACTTCTTGCACTGTAAACCAAAGAGGCATGACAGAGGTCTTTAAAGAGTTGTAAGGCTTCAGAGTTCCTGATTTATTGGAGTTTCTTTACAACGGGCAAGACCAAAGGACAGGAGACTGAAGCAGCTTGCCTGAGGTCAATTGCAGGGTGTGAAGCAGGTCTCATTTTCTGTCTGGTCTGACAGTTACAGGTGAAACCACCCTATTACCATCCCTTTCAAACAGGCACAATGACAAATGCTGTCTATTGACTGCGGCCACATACCAGAACAACCCCACGTGCCAGTGATGTCCTGGGCAGACCAAAGCAAGCCATGGCCGGGCAGGTCTTTGCATTCACAGTGAAAGCTGTGCTTTCAAGGCAACGAAATCAGAACCAAAGGGGTTTGGAAAAAAGGTTCTGAGCAAGGTTTTCAGAACAAAATCAGAACCAGTGCAAAGCTGTGGTCCTGTTGCCTGCCTGACAACCAACTCCAAGGTCAAGAAAGCCAGAGGAGAGGCAGAGAGGCAGCAAGAGAAGATCATTAAGAAAAACAGTGAATGAACGAATGAACAACTCTTTTTCACAGGAGCATGAAAACAGAGGAAGCACTTAAGCCAAACATGCTAAAATTCAAGCCATACATGTCATTTACAGGGTAGCTATGTTGGCTCTGGTATTTTCTTCCTCCTCTCTCCTCCCCCTTTTTTTTCTCTTTTGGTAACTGTGCCTGTTATCTCATCCTGCCTGCCTTGGATGCAGTACAGCATGTATCACATTTATTCTTTATCGCTGGTGTTTAACCACCAAGTCCCCTCTCTCACCTGTTGTCCTTTGGGCTGGCAGCTGAGATTTTGGTTTTTGTCTCCCAGCTGGCACGCGTGGCACTCCAGTGGTTCCCCACAAATGCCTTCTGAGTGTCTCCTAGTGTTTGCCCCTTCCCTCCACCAGGATTCAAACGTTGCATTGTGTGTCACTGCACAGCGACTCTTAAGTCATGTGGTTTTTTTCCAAGCACAGGGCCTCCATCTTTGCTCACTGTCACCTCCTTTTTCATTCTCAGTCTGCTTGGTCGATGCTCTGCTCTTCCACTTGCCAGTCTTTTCTGTGCTACCCTTTTTTACTCATGTTTCCACTTTTCCTGCAACCATCTGTAATTCCTTTCCCTTAGCGGAAGAGAAAGAAATTAACCCTGGAAACCAGTCAGTTCCAGCAAGATGAGAAACCTTTAAATTCTGAAAAATAGTATGTGTGTTCACAGATGGCCTCAGAAGGTGCCACCTTCCAGATGTGTCAGGGACCCTGTGCCAGACATCTACATCACTGCTTGGATGCAAGCTCCGGGCTTGTCACAGGGACACCTGGAACCAAGTCACTTATGCTTTCTGCTGACAGTCGGACAGCAGGTTTATTGCTCTTACCTCAAAATGGAAAAGAATGTGGATACCAAAGCCAGAGTTCAAGTTTCCAGCAACTGTTGTGTAACACCTAGGACCTAAACATTTGAAACTTTCAGCACTTAAACTGTTTAACTTAATCTCAAGAAAGCTATTTTTATCTGGTCCTTCTACCTTGAGTGTCTGCTATCCTGAATGAGCCATCAATGAGTCATCAACATTTCAGGATTAAATCAAAGCAATTAGCCCTGCCTTTTCCAGCTGATTTTCATTAAGGTAGCATGGCAACTAGACAAAGGTCAGTGCCCTGTGAGATTCACTTAATTCCCCAGAAATCAAGCAAAGGATGAACTAAAGCAAGTAAAGTGGTGCAGAAACACAGATTAATATGTAGGATACACAAATTCCCAACAAGAGATTATGACCCCTCTCTGTTACACACTGTGGGATAAAAATTCTGCATATTCTGCTTACAGCTTGAGTGTCTTAGAAACTAAAACACCACCACCACCACCAAGTGCCATGCCACAGCTGTCTAAGGTGAACAAGAGATGGATGATAGAGAATACTAAAGGATCCACTTGAAATCTACAGGACAGCACAAAACCATAGATGGTTAGAAGGAGAAGCAGAGAACCTGCAGTACATCGTGTTGTCACACCATGCTTATTTTCAACAGGCAAAGCCAGGTCTTAGCTGTACAATCAAAATCACTAGAAACGGTTCACTTGTAGAAGATACTGGTCAAATCACAGTAGAGTTTTCAAAACTACTTCAGAACCCAACGACTTTGACACACATCTGACTTAGCAAAATTAAATGAATTTATTTCCCTGAGATTTAAGAAAGGGAACTGTAGCTCAGGTATACCAGAAGCTGAGTGCACACATGGTTGATTTCCATATGGTCCCAGAGCATCAGTGGCTCATTCATGTGTCTACCCCATTAACCTTCAGTCCCTGGTCCAGTTACTGCAAGGAATGGGGTTTTGATAGAGCACCTAGGAGAGGTAACACATTGAAGACAGGCAGGAGGCATTCAGGTTACCTAAGCAGTTGAGGAAGTGATGAGAAAATAGCACCACAAATTCTCTCGAGGGCCTGTAATTGAAAAGAGATGTTCTACTTGTGCTCATCCATAGTGTGCTGATGTAATCACAGCAATTCAGTCACAGATTGCAGCTGAAATCTAGCAGAGAATCAATAAAATGAGGATCTCTAGTAAATATCTTAACATCCATTTGCTGAAATATTAAACAATTATTTATCACGTTTCTAGTTACAAGAGAACATTTTACATACTTACATGGCCTTATAAACTGAAACAAACTACCGATGCCCATACTCTTCTGACAGACTCACCTCTCCAGCACAGCTCACAGATCCTTCTATTCCCTTAGCATTCACTGGAGGAATAAAATAAAGTACTAAATGGCTCTTGTGTGAGCATAAAACTGCTATTATTATTGCTGTCAGAATTTATTTTACAGGAGAACTGAGAGAGGAAGGGGTTATGGAGAGATTAGGACGAAAACGACAAAGCCAGGCTGAGAATGGTTTTGTAGGTAAATAGGGAAGACTTAACAACAAGAAAAAAAAAGTCAGTGGTAATCTTTAGACCTTCCCAAGAAAAAATAGGAACCTGCAGCAAATATCAGCATTCAGAGTGCTGCAGCCTCTCCCCTCTGGGTTGGGCTGGGTAATGCAGCGCACCATCATATACCTACATTTGCATCCGCTCCTGTCCTTTTTGAGGATGCTTTCTTTGAAGAAGAATGCAGATCCAGAAGATCTTTGTTCCCTCACTTCTCAAACAAACACAACAAAACAAAACAAACCCACAACCCTTCTTATTTTAGTGCTGCAAAGAAGGCTTCCTTAGTCACAATCAACTTTGGCGCAGTGCCGCAAGCTGACAGGTGGAAATGTGCATTTTTAGAGAGGCCTGACACGAGGCAGACATTTGTGAAATATGAATTTTTGGCATGATAGTGGGGCAGGTGGGTGCATTTACATGTGAAGTTTATGTGAAATGGGAAATTCAGATCAAACTAGATGGCCAAAATGAACCAAATGCAGATCTATGGGATCCTGGCATTCTTCAGTGCAAAGTGTTGATAAGGAGCAATGAAAGGCATTAACTCTACAGAGATCTTGTGAGCTGATGGAAGTGTCACCTGGCTCCCACACCGCTCAGAGGACAAGGGCATGACTATGCAAAACCTGGCAGTTTATGATTTAATACCTGCTGTCCTCACCAGTTTTCCAGAGCTCAAAGCATGTGGTCTGTCAAGTGTATTAAGATCAGTGCAGAAACCAGAATCCTTGAAAATACTCTTCACTTCCAAACTCTGCCTTAGCTGTTCTAGTTGAAAAGTGGCAATCGAGGTGAAAAGCCTGGAGATTCTGCAAGGAATGACTGCTCATCATGTACTTTAAGATACACAAATGCTGATGCTTCAGGTATTAGTGGCATAATTCAGCAATAATTAACTTAAATTAATACTCCCAGCAGTGAGAGTCACTAAGAGTTCACATCTAAGCTTAGTCAAGATGGTAACAGTGCACTAGCAAAGTCATTTCCTAGTTTGACTTTCTCATTTCCATAGCACATTTTTTTACCTTCCAAATCTCTCTTTGCTCATTGGCTGACTCAGGAGAATAAGACACCACATGCAGTCTTGTGTCACTGTGTGTTCAGTGCCTTCCAGCCACCAGGGGCTTTGGACAATGCAGGCACATTGAGAATGGTTCTCTCCTTCCATTTCTTCCAAGGAAAACACTTCATGAGATTTGGAGGGATATTTTCTTTTTGAAATATTGCACCAGTTTGTTTTTATCATTCACTTCAATAGGTTTCTTCTTATTTCACAAGTCTCAGATGGAGCAGTGTCTGGCCCTCTGTTATTCCAAGCACTGCAGACCTTTGTCAGCATAAAGCAATCTGAGTTTTATTGATTTTAGGAATTTGTCCCAAGAGCTACTGATTACAAACTCCATGAGTAATGTCTGATAGGAATTAAACTGCACTGAAAAATTGAAAATGTTTACAAAAATCCATTCCCCTCCAATTTAATGGGATACCATAGTCCTTATTGCCTTTGCAAGCTACTAAGGAATGGCTGTTGTAAGCTGTATAACAAGTCATAAGCAATGTTGCAGTCCAAAACTGAATAAGTGTTTCCCTTTCATGGGATAGCTGACTGTAAGCAGAGTCTTGCATGGCATTTGCAGTCTGTGAACTTTAGTGGGATGAGGACACAACTTGAAGTACCGTCCTTATAAGCCATAGAAGTCACAAAGATTCACCATTACAGTAACATCAAAGATACTTCCATGCCACTGAAGAACACAGAAGGAAAGGTGAATCCTGGTAGAGGCTGCCCAGAGGAGCTGTGGGTGCCTCATCCCTGACAGCGCCCAAGGCCAGGCTGGATGGGGCTGGGGGCAGCCTGTGCTGGTGAGAAGGGTCTGTGCCCACAGTAGGGACATTGGAACTGGATGACCTTTAAGGTCCCTCCCAACCCAAACCATTCTGTGATTCCATGGTTCTATGATTCCACGATTCTATGGAATATAAACCATCACCTAAATCCAGTCAGTGGGCTCACCCCGCCCATCAGCAACAGGCAAGATGAGCAGTCACAGCTGAGGAAGGCATTGTCCCTCATTTACTAGGTCTGTTATTTCTGTGAAGAGGGAGAACCTCAAGCATCTGCCAGGCACCTGAGGGTCCATAGGGGGAATCTAAGTCCCTGCCAGGGGACTCGAGCGGGAAATATCCAGCTGATTGTACTGCAACAGGAAACAGTACAGTTGTGAATGAACATGGTGTCTAAAAGGAAGAACTGCTCTATCATCCAAATGCAGGTTCTTGGTGCCTGCTTTTCATGGAGATGTTCCACAACTGAATGGCTACATTAAGCTTTGCATAACTCCACATCTAACATACTACATACCTACTTGAGAACAAAGCTTAGTGCTTCCCTTCCTTTAGCCTTTCAGAGCAGCCCTGGTGAAACTGCCACCAACCACGTTCCTTCAGGCAGCAACCTCCTGCCTAGCAAGTTCTCCACAGAGGCAGGGCAGCACGATTCCTTGCAGAACATCCTCCACCTCCTCCTCCACCGTGTCCTTGTCCCCACTTCACTTCAGTCTGTCCCTTTTACCACCCAGCAGGATGTGGAAGCTGCAGAGGCAGTAATTACAGCAGGACAAGGCCCAGGCCCACCAGTCACAACAGTTCTCTTTCACCCCCATCCATCACTTCCACCCCCCAAGTGACTCAGTGCAGATGCCTGCGGACAGTTACTTTACCTGCACTTTAAGTGACACCCTGTGGCTGAGAGGAAGAATTACGGGTGACCATCCCTTCAGCGGAATTCCCTCAGTGACACTCCCTGAGGTTTAGTGGCAATAAACACAGAATCTGAAGCCCAAGGAGTCACAGAGAGTCCCAAGTGCTCGGCGGCTGGAGAAGAACAGCCTGGTCGCTCCTTCTCCTGCAAGTGTTCAGACCTCACCCTCCCACGGCTTGGCTGGATGAAAACTGGTCGCAAGGGAGAAAAACTAAAGAAATCACACATCCATTAGAGGCCCCACACTAGATCTAGCCATGTGGGACATTTTTATGTTGTGAGATGAGAAATCCCTGCTTTATCTCCCTTCGTAATGCATCTTATTCTTCCCCTTTCCAACGTGTTCATGAGCTGTTCCCTCTTCCACTCCTCCCCTGGCCCCAGAAGCACACAATTGTGCAAGTATTGTCTGATTCCTAACTTGTGGGAAGAGACCGAACCTCAATCCATCTGTCTGCCAGCTGGTAGCTGCTGTCAGTTTGGACAACAGCTCACTCAGGAAAGCAACAGAGAGGTGTGTGGGGCAGCTTCCTTAGCGAGAGGGTCACAGAAACCTCCAAAAAACCCACGCAGGGCCTGTTTGCTGACCCTTCTGAAGGCCGCGAGGCTCAGAGCCCTCTCACAGGCCCATGGACGCTTTCTCACTGTGACAAGTCACTGTTCTGGGCAGCCCTGGGTGGTGTCCCCAAGTTCAGGATCAGCACCCTGAAGGACAAAGCAGGGGACCAGGCCTCTGACTGAACTTGGCAGAAGATCAGGCCTGCCCGGTACAGAATGGTGACAGCAATTCCAGACCCTGGCCAATGTGTCAATTCTGCCTCAAAGATCAGGCCTAAACTTAATAGAGACCCAACCAGGCAAAACAGGATCATAGCAAAGCTACCTCTCATAACTCACTAGAGAAGAACAAAAATTCTACCCACTGTTTAATTAGCTGAAGAAAAAGGCCCTCAACATGGCTGAAGCAACATTAACAACCTTCTTATTTTACTACATGCAATTAACTTCTCTTCTGTGCTCAATGAAGAAATCACATATTTCACAGGATGATGGCAGGAGGAAAGATGAGTTATTTTCATTTCTCCTTTTGTTTTCAACACTCTGCTTACAAGCTGCAAAATCAGAGCAATCTTTTACCACAAATTATGCTTCACAATGGAAGGAAAAGAAAAAGAAAAAAGAATTTAAGGGAAAAATGTACAGCCTCTCCCATCTGTGCATGCACTGAAATCAAGATCTTCCCACTGCTTTATTTGTGGACGAGCTCAACCTAAACTAGCAAGAGAAAATGAACAAAGATGGTTGAAATCTTAATCTGGATACAGCTCTATTAGAGTCAAGCTGACCTAATCAACTGCAGATTTGGTCTCCTCAGAGAGAAGTTTTATGAGCTTAAAAATGTTTAATTCCCTCCCCCAGAATTCCAGTTCTGGCCTTCTTTTTCCTCTGCTGTGTTTTTTCCGTTTCTTATCCATTTTCTTCCTTTAACTTTAATGTTCTCTTGACTCCCTAATTGGCAAATACAGTATTGGTCACCCCAGGATGGCTAAAACATGGCTTCTGCAAAACGGCAGACTCACTTTTTACTATTTATTTTTTTTTTGTAGTGAGTCCATAATTGAAATCAGCTACAAAACATCGTTTCTTACCCCAAGATTCCTCTAGTCATTAAACAGTCCAGTGGGGATAAAAGCCTTCCAGACATCTAACAAGGTTACAGAAAAGGGAAAGGGGTAGGAGCAGTTTTAGGGCTTAGTAGTACTTTTCTAAGGCTGAAGACATGCATGCAATGCTTAGCAAAAAAAAGAGAAAGTTTTGTATTTGACCTTTGAAACGAGTCTCAGCAATGTGTTTTAAATATATAAGGAGCCCTTCAATCCAAATGGCAGCACACCAGCACTGCTCAGCATCTGCTGGCTCTCAGACTCGGATGCTTCTCCTCTTGCCTTGTCCTTTCCCCCAGCCCATACCTCAGCTGCAACTCCTCACTGCATCCAGCTGTACCTCGAGGAATCACCACTCATGCTGACAAGGCAGTGCTGATGGACATTTTATTTTCTTTTTCTCCAGTAAAGATGAAAGGCCACCATAGCATAAATGGTCTTAATCTTTTACAAAAGGTCTTGGCTTTCAAAAATGCACCCTTTAGAAATCAAACCAGAATAATCTCTCAGGAAAAAGTAAACCATGCAATCAATAGAAGTACTCAGGCAGTAAAATACACAAGATAAAACATAAGTGAAAATGTTAATAGAGCCTCTAGGCCAGCCACTTATAAAAATGCACATTTCTGTAATTACTGGGACAGGTCTCTACCCATATAATATGAACAAGACTCTAAAACTGATGATTTCCAAGCCAGGCTCATGTTTTATATGCAGGCTAAAACCACTGCTCCAGAACAAGTCTGAACAATAATTAATAGTAATGAAAAACAGCAGAGGTTAGATCTTGCTAAAAGAATGGGTGTTTAACCTATGAAAATTAGCTCTTTTTCTGTTTTAAAAATTAAATAATCTCTTTAACCCCTCTCAGAAGAGGAGGGATAAAAAAAAAAAGGAAAAGAGCTATTAATTCACTTCATCACCCTTCCCTCATCACACAAAAGATTATAAGCCTCTGTTCAAGATGAGACAACAAAGAGCTGCAGGAGTTTTTCTTTCAGCATGGAGTAAGCCATGTCAATAGATGCAGCTGTGATACTTATGTCAATGGCTCGCTCTCTCCCATCTCTGTCCACCTGAACAACACCCCAGTTGCTAAGTCACCAGCCCTCTCCAAACCACTGTCAACGAGGCACCTGGTTGTAAGGCTAGCAAGGAAAAGGTGGTGTACATACCCTTGGAACAAGGATTAGTCAAATCCCCAACGATGCGAGGTTGGCAGTGCTTATGTGCCTATTTTCAGCACCGTAGTCCCTGGAGAAAACGAGGATGCTTTTTGCAGTACCCAAAACACTTATCTCAAGTGGCTATCTCAGTCAAAGAGCTTTCCTGTACCAAAAGAGAGATGGACTTGCAGGGAGATCCAGAGCTACAGAGACCTTTTGTCCACTTTGATCACAAAAGCAGGCTGACCTCCTAACATCAGTCCTCAGGTGTGGGTTCAGTTCAGCTCAACAGACACCCAGAGATGAATTCAGCTGCCCATATGCAGGCATCGTAACATTTTTCTTAGAGTACCTGCAATGCCTATGTGGCCTGGAAGATGAAACACAAACCTACAACAGGCCTGGACACTGTGAAAGAGGAGATAGGCACCAGGCAAGATGCTTCTGGACATATCAAATGGCAAGAGAGCTTCTGCATGGACTACTGAGTTGATCTGCCCAATTACATTAAGCTGAGTAACTCTCCAGGCTTCATTCCCTGGAGTGAACAGCGCTCCACTAACTTGTTTCAGAGCTTAGCTACTTAGCTGTGGATACCTGCCCGTAAACACAGAGATTTGTATCTTCATCTTCAAGCCAGAAGCCTTCCAGTGCTTCCACCTCCTGCCTGCAACCGTCACAAACCAAGCCGGCCACCCCCCGTGGACGTGTCTCACCACTGAATACCCCTTCCCTGCACAGGCTGTTGTAGACAAACCCCAACCAAGCAGCCAAGGCAATGGGAATCAACACTTATTGTCTATCGTATGAACATCTGGAATTCCCCGTTGCAAAGGGTAATTTGCAATGAAAAGAAAGAAGCAAAGTAGACATAATTTAGCATGTAACGCTCTAAGTACAACCACCTTTTTGCAAGCAGTGAAGAGTCTCATTACTGCCCATCTGCTGAATTAATCAAGCTTGAGGATACCCTAATAAGTGAATTAATCTGTTTTCTAAAACACGAATAAAAGCTTCACACTGTCAAAGCACAAACACATCTAGAGGGCAGCAATGATACTGTCATCTTTAGCTAAATATAGATCCTGAACAGAGACAAGTGCACAGCCACACACTGCACAAACACATACATTTTTCCCTTGTGGTTTTGGTTTTTTGTTGCTGTTATTTTGTTTTTCCTTTGAGTTTAATGCAAGAGTTTTGCTGCCAAAAGCAAAGTTGTAAATGGATGGCATCATTTTTGGTTCCTTGGTCAAAGAGCATTTTGCCTGCATTCACAAATCATACAACACAGTAACCAGATCTTGATTTGTCAGTATGACTTTGTTTCTCAAATAAAGAGGGGAAAAAAAACACAACCAAAAAACAAACCAACACAAAATAACAAAGTGTCAGAGATGAAAAATACGCACAGACTGACAGACTTTGTTTTACCAATCCAGCTGAAACTTATCTGAGTCACTCAGTAGTTCCCAAGGGACACACAGAAACACAGACACACAAGCATAACACCGCAGGAATTTTATTTTTTTTTTTGCAGTTAAAATGGAAATATTTTATGCAAATAGTTTATTTTATAATTGCAAACAGGTTTTCTTTTTTTTTTCCTTTTTTTTTTTTTTTTCAATGCACCCGTTCTCTCTCTTTTTTTTTTTTTTCTTTTTTTTTTTTTTTTTTTTACTCTAATACCCTTGGCTTAAATTCTACTGGCATGGTGCAGGGTTTGATAGCATTCCCCATCTGAGGACTCAGAGTTTCTGAATTGGTGTGATGGTCAAAGCGTAATAGTTGCCAAAACGGATACCAAACAAGAGGGAGGTCCATGCAAAGCCTTTGATGAGCTGATCTGTGTTGGTAAGACCTGCTGCTTTGTCTTGAATTTCATACACTACATGCACAGAAACTATGGCAAGGCAGAGAAATCGCCTGTGAATACCAGAACTTAGGGAGGCTGGTTTGCTCTGGAGCCATGTGTCAAGCTCGATTGAGGCTGGTATGAGATTTTCATACAGTTTGGGCACTTACAAGACTGGATTTTCTGGTGTCTGCAATGCAAAAGGTTTTGTCTATGATGAACTATGCTGGATTCATGCCCTCCAAATGATGAGCTACTTTTACAACACTGGTACAAACTTTGAATCTTTGAGGTCTTCATTTCTAAAAAAAAAATCACTATATCTGCATTAGCATGAGAAGTATACTAATGGCCATAGAGAACAAAACTAGAAATATGTTACAGTTCCTCACAGGCAACAGCTCTCAAATACGGGATTCCTTACAGTATCACCATTAGCTGAATTACAGACCAGAACTGGATAAGCCCTTAGTAGAAGAGCGGCATAACACATTGCTTTTTCTAAACTTGTCTGAATTGCCTCTCAAAAAGCTATTCATTATAATGTAACACAATCATTTCTCTCTTTACTCCAACAGAATGCAAAACCAAACAGGACAAAGCTCCACTACCTGGCCAAGGCAGAAATCTCATCCTATTCCAATCCGTCTCCTGACTTTACACCTGGGTTATTCACCTCTAAAATTCTCAAGCTCTGTTTCCCTTTTTTGTTTTAATCAGCTGTCTGTGCTGATTTTATTATCAGCACAAGGTGCGCAGTCCACGTTTTTAGCACATTCAGTCCCGCTACAAATGGACCGCTGGTCATTCCCCAGGCTAACTTCTTGGTGAAACCATGCAAGTAAAAGTGGTCACACCATGTCGGTATTTGGCCTCCCCAGACTATGGACATATTCTGCATGGACTAATTGCCGAGTCTTTCAGATCACCAAAGAGATTGCACCTCTTCAAATCTTAACTTGCTGTCCTACTGCTTCTCCGTGCCTTAATTACCAGGTACTACAAGTGCCCAAGAGGCTATTGATTTTACAAGTTGTCTCAAATCTTGGTACAGTCCTTCTGTTCCTTTGCTTTGCCACAGCTTGGAAGAGCTACCCACATGGAAGAAATAAGATCAATTGCAAGCCAGTAGCTAGAATGTAGTTCAGTTCTCTATTGCAAGCAAGACACACTACTGCACCTGGGCACCAGTACGTGCAAGTCAATATTGCAGCCATACATTTTCTCTATGTGCATATTCACGTTTTATATTCAAAGTAGAAAAATGCCCATTTTCTCAGGCTGTAACAAAAAATTGCTTCTGAAATCAAATCAAAACAAAACAACAACTATAAACCCACTTCATCAGTATTTCTTTAATTTAAATTAACATGTCGCTGTTTTAAGAATAATGAATTTAAGAAGATTTATTAGCACTGTAATACAAGAATTAGCCATCACTGAGAAGGAGGGAATCAGGGAAGAACTTTAAATCAGGTCAGTGATGAACTACTGAAAGCATTAACAGAGTTCATCAAAATACACTGGGGTATTAAAGATTTTTTTCCCTTCCATGCACAGGAAAATCATTTAAATTCTCTCCAGTGTATTTATGACATAAATAAAGAATCATCCATAATGCATTTCTCTCCCTCTCTCTCTCTCTTTTTTTTTCCTTTCATTCTTTCTTTTTTCAAAAATGAAAATAAGGCAGTGACATCTCCCACCAAAAAAAGGGAAATGGGAAAAAAATACCCGTACTTCTTTTACATAATTTTTCTACTGCTGTTCTTTTCGGGTCCATTCTGATACACATGCTCTTGTTCAAGCTGTCCTTAATTCTCAGAATTTTTCTTTTTCTCTCATCTGAGACTGGAAAGGTAGTGGACTATTTGCTGTAATCGAAGACAGCACAACCCAGCCCTTCGCCTCTTCCCACCTATTTTATTGCAAAGCCCACAGGTCAGAGAATATAGGATCCTGCAGTTCTCTGAGGTAACTTCCTTACTGTGCTCAAAGACAAGGATGGTCCCTAAGCTGGTCCCTAAGAACAAATCTGGAAGGGGGCTTTGTTCTGCATAGCCCATACACAGAACTTTTGTCTAGTTATCTGACCTTTGACACCTGGAACACTGTGGAACGAGTTAATTCACTTTCAACAAGTTAAAAAATAAGGGTGAGGATGACAGGGTCATGCTTTTACTGCTAGCCCACAAAATTAACACTATGGAAAATTAGATTACCAACACCTGAAAAACAGTTGGGAGTGAAACACAGAATGAAATGTCCCCAGTCTAAAGCGCCTTAAGTAGATGGAAAAATGAGTGACAAACAAGTGGGATACACATACCTGGAGCTAATACATGAAAACCTCTTAATGAAAGGTCCGAACAATATTGACAGATAAGGGAAAGGAAATGAGTGCCCGGGTCCAACAGCCTGAATAATAAATTCTTAGTGAGTCATCGTGATTGTTTACCTCTAAGACTGGAGCATCAGTTCCAAGAGATTTCTGAGGAGCCCCATACTCCCTTGCTCTGAATTTTATCTGCATCATAATATCCTCTGCTATTTCTCGCGCACTAATGATGCAGCCACCCCAGCCTCCTAAGAAAACTGCCAATGAAGTTACTAAACAGCTTCCAGACCTCAGCCTCCTGCTTGTTAGATATAAACTTCCAGCCCAGTTTGTCCCCATTTGCAGAAACAGCCTCTCAAACGGGAAGTCGAACACAGTTCTTAAGTGTTAGGACTAAACACTTTGCAAGCCAGAGCATCTTTAATCTAAACAGTTCAAGCACAGCTACAGTAAAACATACATTCAGGCACATATATATCTACACATAAACACACTGACAGCGAGCTAGCACAGTATACCCTCCTTAAACCGATGAGAGTATTTTTCCCCAATCTACCTAAACACACTGAAGAAAATAAGAATCCGTGTTCAGAAGTCTGTGCTTCTGAGAAATCTGCAACATTCCAGGCAGGAATTTTGAATATACAGGCTGGAATTTGGAGGAAATCTTAATTCCCAGGAAAACACTTTTTTTTTTTTTTTTTTTTTTAATTGAAAAGATCATTTGGATCTGCCTAGGTGCCTTCTCAAGACCAGATCTACAGGAGAAGAAAAGGAGTTTGTACTTACTCGTGGTGTTGTATTTGATCCCATTGAAGAACTCCGGGCAGGGTCTCTCTACTAGTTTCCCCGCCGAGGCTCTGGGCCAGCAGGTCCCGATCTGATCAGTGGTGGCATTGCAGTACGGACCTTGGTGTTGGAAAAAAAAAAGAGAGAGAGAGAGAGAGAAAGGGAAAAAGAAGCAGTTGAGAAAGCACAAAAGCGACACACTTTGCATCACAAAGCAAACCCAATCTTAGCACTCAAAAAGCTTCTCTGAGCCCTGTGCTAGGTAATGATTCCTACCATGAAAGCCCAGGAAAGAGATAGAGAAACTCTCTAAAACAGTCTCTTGTAAATCCAGGAGGCTGCAGTTGACATCAAATTCTTCTAAGATGAACTGAGATATGGTCACATCCATTATTTCCCCCTGGGGCTGCTGGACTGGATCAGGCTCCTTCCCCCCTTCTCTGTTTTTTGTTCCCTCTCCTTTCTTCCTTTTTGGAAAGAAGTGAGCATCAAGCTGCGGACACCCTGCGATCTCGTGTGTGTGAGCCTCTCTCCCTCCCAGAGTGCTGACAACTTGGCTGAGAGTCTGCGTCTGGCTGTGCAGTTCAATCCTTCAGGCTCTTCTTTGCTTTAAAACAGCAGCTCGGGAACCAATGGGATCACACTGAGCCCAGAGTAAGGGGCTCGTGTCTCTTAGCCGGCTTCCCTGGTCTAGCAGCTCTCCAATGCCGCCTCACGTTGCCAGACCGTTGTATTGCTTTCTCTCCCTCCCTCTCCCCTTCCCTCTCCCTCTCTCGCGCACACACGCAGAGTTTTATTGTTAGCTCCGGCGAAGAACACTTCTGCAAGAATACTCGGTGTGAATTCGAGCCAGGGAGAAAAGGAAAAGCCATCAGATTAATAAAACTCCACGGGCTTTTTGGAAAGCAATGCCGTCTTCGCTGCGTGGAACCGAGGATGAGCGGGGACGTGTGGACAGGGAGGGGGGACAAGGGACGTGGTCCAGTAAGTGGGATACTGAGCAGGCCTGGAGAAAGAGGCAAAAATAACAGCTGGGATGGGGGAGATGGTCAGAGAGGTCTTATCTGGGGTAACAACCAGAGTGGGGAGAGTGAGAGAAGGGCTGGGAGAAGCACAGCAGGGGCAACTCTTCCTTTTGCCCCTTGTGCAGGCAGTGTGGGAGGGGGCACAGCACTGGGGGCAGAGTAGAGCTCTGGATCAAAGTGTGGACCACTCAGGGGTCGAGGAAGAATAGAGAACCCCCTTGTTTTCCAGTGATGGGGGGAGTGAGCAAGTCAAAGGACAAGCACTCAGACTGAGCCAGGCAGCAAGGAAACCTTCCTGGGCTAGCAGCTCATGATGTGGGGAGGGAGGGAAGCAAAGGGCTTGAAGACCCAAAGTCCCAGGGAGCAGGGTCTGGGGAGGGGAAAGGATGAGTTTGGGTGGAAATGGTCAGAAAGGTGGTCATCTTTTGGGAAATCAGAGCTCAGTGCAGCGGGAACTGAGTGAAATTCTGCACTTTGGGACATGCTGGAGAGCAGTTTAGACCTAAACAGCCTTTCTTGACTTGCTACATCAAGGTATGAGGAATTTTAAAAGAAAAAAAAAATGGCAAGAACTTGCTAAGGAGGATCATCTATGTCCATGGATACAGAAGGACCTTAGGAAGCAAATAGAAAACTGACCTGTAAGGGAGAAATGCACACTAAGTATATATGATAGTAGCAGAGATGCAGAAACAGAAGACGAGGACGACAAAGAAACTTTGACAGAAAAATGAGATCCAGCAGTGGACTCCTGGCTGCAGTCTGTGTTCACAGCTTTAGATCAGACGTGGTGTTTATACTGACTTCAAAGCAATGGCCTAGGATTTCTAATAACATCCATCTCCCATCCTGCAATGGCCTGGACTTTCCCTTTACTCGTATTTAAGATTGAAAGGCTTCATTCTTTGCCCTTCAAAGATAGAGAGAAGCTCGCTATCCAAAGAAAGGGGAAAAATTGGTTAGAAGGGCAAATAAATTACCAGTATGCACTGATGAGAGAACCAGACAGAAAACTATTTTCCCATCTGTGAATCTGCAGATTTTTTATCATTTTCATAAATTGCGATGTGAGAGGGAGAGAGAGTGCCATCAAGTTTTGGGATGAGTATTTTAGTTTTAAATATGCAAAAAATACAAATTAACAAATGCCCTAGCTATCAAGGCAGCACCATGTTCTGAGGCAAGTGAATGCATCTCTCTGCTTCTCTGTCTGGAGCCATGATCTCCTTCCCAAGTGAAAATCCCCCAAATTGCAGTTCTTTCTGAGAAATCTGCATTTCAGCAAACTGACCTTTGTCAACACCTCCAGATCTCTTTGTCCCACGCATCTCTAATCCCCAAAAGCAAGAAAGAAAATTTATTCAGTATCATTCACACAACATGGCCACCACCAACTTGCTGGTTGTCTTAAAGCAGAGCTTTGAGGAAAAAAAAACTATTTCTGGAACTTTCAAGTGAGAGGTACAAAGGGTGCTCTAAACCTCTAAGAAACTCACAGAAGTCTGTCCCTCAAAGTATCTTCAAGTGTTCATTTTAAGTTACTCCGCTTTCCTAATGGAGCAGTTAAGTTCCGATTTTTTTTTTTTTTTTTCCTCAAGAGTCCTTCTTAGTGATGGCTGTGAATTCTTCTTGGAGGACAGCGTTTGTAAGTACCCAGCGGCAGCAGTGAGCTCAGTGGCCATTTCAATCGATGCAGAACTGATCAGTGAGTAGGGCACTCACCCAGGATGCTGACAGGATTTTTTTCCTTCTGCTGTCTCTACGCAGGATAAAAATCACAATTCCTGGGCAACGGTCTCATTTTTTTCATCTCCTGTCTGCCTGGTCTATTTTCTCACTATTTGTGCAGCAACTTCCACACTGGAATCATAAACCCAGCTGGAGGATTTGGGCACTAGACTTCCATGAATTTTTGGAGGAACACATCATTTTATAAATTACTGAAAGAAAGACGGTTTCAAAAAAGGAGTTACTTATAAATTTGATTAATGTTTCACTTTTCTAAACGCTGCCCTTTATTTTCTTGCCGAAACACTTGTCAAATGGTTTCAATAGTACAAAGACTGAGCTGGATTTAATTTCAGAACTGTTCTTTATAGTAGTAAACACCCAAAACAACAACCCTCAATTAAACTAAATATTTTCCAACAATGAAGAAAACAGTTTCTTCGCTTAAGTGAGATGAGCTAGAAAATCATCGGCCTAAAATGATTTTCATTTCCATTCTTTCCATTCTGCTCCATTTAGAAAATCAGAAACAGTACACACAGCACAGGTAATGCTACTGTATTACATATATTTAACAACAACAAACCTCAAAAATACATACAGAGGAGTAAAAAAATTCTCTGGGAGTAAATCTGGATGTGGAAAATAATTTGTTGTTCCTCAGTCCATAAGCTAGCACCATCATTTGACAATCTCTTCATCTCAGTTCATCTACAGTCTCTTCATGCTAAGCTCCTTTTGCAACTTTCCCTGGGTACAATTAACTTCTTCGTCAAAGTTTTCCTTTGGCTGGATCCAGTTAAATCTTGACTATGTCAATTTGAGTCATTCAAGGTGAAAATGTTGCTCTTTATAAAAGCAGCAAATCTAATTGAACACAAGACTGACAGAAGTATTATAGCTACTGACACTGTCGGTTCTCTGCTGATGCTTTGCCCCTCTGTGAGATGCATTTGGTAAGAATAAAAAGCAACCACGTCTTGCTAGGCTGTAGGTAACAGAGATCTGCTTTAAAAAGTATTGAACAACCGAAGAAAGCTAATAATTGCACTTGGCAGGCAGAAAAACTTTGTCAACTTAGAAGTGAACTTGTTCCAATGTGGTGGTGTTTGTTGGTTTGTTTGTGGGAGCATGCAGGACATACGCACAACCCATCTATATCAGAACATCTGAACAGTCCAGATTGTGCAAGTGAATATGATGGACAAGTAAATATATAAACACATGAAGAGAGATTGGAAAGTGACCTACAGCTCCTCAAAAAGGAATGAGCTCTGCCCAAGACTGGGATACAATATGGTCCGGCAGCAGCAATCTTTGTATGGCAGCTCTTGCACCACTGTACCCACAGGTGGAATTAGAGGGTGTCTTTCAGGTTGCCCCACCAGCAGTGACCAACAAGGATGAATGACAATGCACCATTTAACCAGCAGCACCAAAACTCCACCCTATGCAGAATCACGCAGACAATGTAGGAATTTCTGTGGGCTGGGGGAACCTCCAGAACCAGATGACTGCTCCTGGGTCATGCCTGCTAGAGGGACCTTCTCTCCCCATACATTTGACCTCTACAATACCAAATGACTGCTGTATATTTCAATACTCAAGAAGGTTTTAATAAACATAATAATAAAAAGTCAGTTCTCTCCTTAGTTCCCTTGTTCTGAAACAGAAGAGCCCACTGTACTTCATCCAGCCTTCCTTTTTCCTACGACTGTTTTATCACCCATTTCCCTACTCATTGATGTGAAGAGCTCTTTCACATCAATAAAAGCTTTCCAGGCACAATAGTCACCCCTCTCTTCTGTTGTGCAACACAAAGCTTAGGACAAGAAATGCACGTTGTTTGTTCATCAAACCACCTGGTTACACCAATACTCTTTCTTTCTTAGTTCCAGTAACTTTCATGTATTTACCTCACCAATATGGAGGTATGATAGAGTCACTCTCGAGTATTTTATATTTAGGTCTTTTGCTTTTAATCTAAGTAAAATCCAAATCCATACTTATCATGTAATATTATTAATTGGTCTGTTAACAAAATCAGGGCTCTTCGCTTGTAGTGTGAGGTGAGCAAGAAGCTACATGCCCAAGTATCTGATTTGCTGTTGCCTGCAGGGCAAGTACAGTGCCTGCTGGTCAAATCTCTGCTGTCCAACACTTTAGGGGTTAATGTAGGTCCATGTGAAATGCCACAAACACCTTGTGATGGTTATCACATTCTCAGTGAAGAAAAGAGTCAGAAGAATCTCCAAGAAGTGTTTTCCTACCCTGGTTGTGATGGAAAATAGCGGGCAGAAAGCAAAATGATAAAGAAAGAAGAGGAAAAAGAAATACATTTCTTATTTGTAGAAATGAAGTATTTAAATTCCTAGAGGACAATCAAGAAGCAGAACTAAAGCTGATGGTAGAAATGCAGGGTCATCAACTAATTCCTCATACAACTCAGCTGTTGTAATTGAAGGCTTAGTGTCTACCTTTGCATTTGTCTACCTCTACACTTTTGTTTTTAAAGCCCTTTAAATATGAGGCAGGAAGGTTTCTAATGGCATGAGAAGAAGCCTTTTCTCACCTCTCCCTTTTCTGCTTGAAAAATATCCCCAATAATCCTTAATTAAGCAATGGCCTTCCATCATCTGATTTCATAATAAGTGGGACTATTCAGCTGGGTAAAGAATGCAAGATTATACACCTTCAGGAATACATTAATTTATTAGAGGGGCTTCTAGACGATAAACTTGAAGACCCTTCTTCTCAACATGCACTGTAAAATTGATGTGACTGCACATTCAAATGCAGCAACAACATACCCATAACATGGTAAAGTATTTATTTTTCCTTCTTGTTCCAGGAATGAAAAAAATGGCAATTCTCTGGAGTGCGAACAGGACAGTCACCACTTGTGGAGCTAGGCAATTCAAGCAGCAAAAGAGATTGACGGCAACTTAAAGATCTTCACAGACCTGGAGAACTACCCTAGGAATTCATATCTGGCTAACTTCTCTGCCACACTGCATTATGGCTTCTCACAGTGAATTACTCTGCTAGAGGAGCAGGCTGCTAAGAAAACCACTTCTCAAATTGAGTACAACTCTTCTAATCAAAATCTGGTCCTTGCCACATGTACTTGAGATGTACACAAAATGAGCACAGTTGCACGTTATCATATGCAGAGAGGAATATCAGGCATATATAAATACAGATCTTCGTTTCAGTTGATAGGCTTATTTGTTAGTAAAAAGGAGACATTCTTTTTTTTGGTTGGAAATGAACTATGACTGTAGCAAGGAAAGACAAAAATCAAAAACGCAGGTTTGTGGTGATGAATCTCTACAGCTTCATTGATGTTGGAAAATACTGTGAGTACAAAAAGATTCCAACAGCATAAATAATAAATGGCTTCTAGCTACATATTAATATATTTCTTCTAGCACATTAATACACTTGTCATTCTCTACAGCTATAAAACCTGTACAAGTGAATCATGTTACATGAGACAAATGATGAGACATTGCAGGGAGATTAGAAGAACACACAAAGGAACCAACCTTGACACACTCATAAACTGCCAATGTTATTTTTTAAAGTGAGGTGTTTTGGATGAATGTGCAAAATATCATCTACCATATGAGAGCACAGAAACATTCATTTCAGAATAAATGTGATTTTATACAATGTCAAATTCAGGGTCAGTGTTTCACAGACATTTAAGAACACAAAGTACCCATTGTGTATATATATATATATACATATATATATATATATATGCCTGACAATGGCCAACTTTTCTGTTTATGGTGTAAGCAAGTAAAAAAAAAGGGGGGGGTGGGGCGGGTTAGGTCACATCTGAACAAATGATGGCAATGACAATGTGTCTTACTAGTCCCACTTTATTTCCATCAAGTACAATGGGACCATTGCCAAATATGTATAGAATCAGGGGTCTTGCCCTGCTCTCCTTGCAATACATTAGGCAACAAGATTTCCTGTGGCATAATTCAGGCTGTGCCAATCAAGCTTTTGCTCTCCCTGCCTCCCAGTGTTTCATTGTGATGGTTTTTCAGTGCATGCTAGGAAGAACTGAGTAGTCATCCCATAAGCCTTCAGTTGAGAGGAAGCATAGAAAGAAAAGGTGGAGGAGGAATAAAATGCTCAGAAGTCAATACCCCATTTCCTCTGAAAACACACAGACATTATGCATGATAACTGACTTTGAAGCATCATATAGCTCAGAATGCAAAGAACGAGATAGAAAGAGCACATGATCACTGTGGATCACATTGCCCAGCATCCCATCTCTGATAATGACTAGAATCAGTTGCTTCCAAAATTGATGTATCCCATCAACAAAAACAATCTGTTTCAGATTTTCATGATCTAGTTACTGGGCATCCTAAGCAACCTTAATGAATGCACTAAGAGAATAAACCTTTTACATTATGGGTCTTGCCTTCACTGCTCAGTAAAAAGCAGTGAAGCTTTTGTAAGTACAGTATTGTAACTTAACGGTTTTAAATCGTTCAGTTCAGATTTGCTTGGTTTTGAGAAGCATAATCAGTCAGGCTTTGAGACACTGGATTAGTGGCTCACATACTCCTCTGGGCATCTCTGCCCAACCCATGCCCAGAAGGCAGAAGTCTAACAGCTTTAAACACGGCTGAGTTGCCAGTTTTCAGATTTAGATGGCTTTGACTCTCTGCCTTTCATATTTTGCTGTTATAGCCAAGGAAGATTTAGAGTTTGATTCAAGTGCCCAAAAACGGATGTCCAGAACCATTTAAGATATTCCAGCTCATCCAAGATAGTTGTATGAGGCTGGCACATAAACACGGAGCCTAGCGAAGACCCACCCTTGTGAAGCAGAAGTTGAAGGTCAGGCAATTTGTCCTCAAGCATCTCAAATGGCATGGGACACCTGTATATATGCAACTAGATCGAGCCTCAGCTAGCAAATTTGCTTATAAGCCATTTGGTCTCCCAGTATGGACCTTCCACAAAAGGGAAGAAGCCCACCATCAGCATGCCACTAGGGAGCATCTTTCATTAGTATTGCTTAGGCTTCACCATGTGTAAAAGATTTTTAGACCTTGGGCTACTTAAACTGAATCCTTAATAAATGTGGGAAACGTCCTAAAACACAAACAAAGGGTAGCAGAAGTAGACTTGAGAGCAAATGAAGCTTTCCTGCCATTTTTCCCCCTCTTGATTGAATTGTCAAGCTTATAACACTCCCTCAGAGAGAGGGTGTCCTCTTTGCAGCTCACAGAAGCAGGAGCTCAGCCTCTGTTAATTCTGCCTGGAATTAGCCAAAGTGTCCAGGAGAAGAATGACAAAGTACAAACCAAAAATATCTTGTTCTTGAGGAAGCTGTGTTTAAAAAACAGCCAGTAATACATCAACTAAGTTGCCAGGCAAGATAGTGCCAGAAAGCCACAAGAAGAATCTGATCTGACCTAGTAAAAATAATAGGCTGTGGAAAGGAGAAGAAAATTAGTCTGTGTCCTAGGAATAAAGAAATCAAAAAGCTGGAATATGTTATTGGGTTTGCTAAGAGCTGTCTACATATACCAACTAACACATCTTCCACATGTGGAAAAAGTCTTACACTTCCCAGCAAGACTTTGCAGTTGAACAGAAACCTGTATTGTCTCCTTTTGTCTTCCCCAAAGTCTGCAATTATATCTAATTTTGAATCGGTTCTGCTGGAAAGCAAACAAGCCGTGGGTGATCTGCAGGCAGTCTTGGAGGCTGGCTGTGCTTCTGTTTTCTCCTCTATAACGTAGAGCTAGTGGTATTTAATAGCTTTACAAAGGTTGTAAAAGTTTCATTGGACTGGCATTTGAAGACTTTATAACTGCTATACGTACAGCATTTCAGAAGCACTGTTACATACAAATTCCCAGTAATACTCCTGAGAGTATTTTGATATCCTGAAGAAACATCAGGACCTTCCTCCCATGGTCTCTGTATGAAAACATAAGGAGGAAGAGTCTCCACTCTCTTAAATGCTACCAATGTAGAAAAGAAGAAAACCAAACAAAACAGCACAGTAGCTTGTTCAAAGTTACGCAAAGGTCACCAGATAATGAAGAAAAAACTGAAACAGTTTCATGTCACATCTCTTCAGGTGTCTCCAGTGCAGGTGTCTCCAGAGGAGCCAATTAACCTGGGTTTTCTTTGCAGCCAATGGAAAGAAACAGAAACTTTGGTAATGCAATTCACCTGATCTATTGAAGTCATCTGCTTCAGGATGAGATTGATTTTGCCCTCAGCTCCATCCAATATCCCGAGTAGATGTCTGCTGCCTGACAGTGGAATATATAGCAGCTAGGGCTGATGTAGATGTCTGTATTTAGTCAAGGGAGTCCCACTCCAGATGCCAAGAACACAGGCCAAAATGTTGCTGACCCATTTCCCACTGGCCTATAGCACCCAGTCTCACTGGAATGTTTGGCAACTGTAATCCCATGAGCCTGGGCTTATTATTTAATGGGAGGTCAAACAAAAAACAGCTTCAATAAAACACATCAAGAATAAAGATGAGAAAAACATCCTGGTATGGTAGGAAAGTCACAATGCCAGCAACCTATTGTTATGTTTAAAGATTCCATGCCTTAAATTGAATGTAGCTATGTGTAAGAGGATATCAGTAAAACACTGTGTAAAATAGATTTGTATCCCTCTGCAAACCAGCCAGTTATTATAAGGATTCCAGGACAGTCAGCTGAGGAAATGCCTGGAAATTAAGCAGAAGAAGTGAGTAGTCATGCCAACTTCAGAAAGTGAGACAGTACTTCTCAAGAGCATCATTCTGTAACAGATAGCTAGGTAGGATCCAGTCCCACTAGATAGAAGGTGGAATTATTAGGCATGAAATGTGGATTATTGTAATAGTATTGGGTCATGGTAATGGAGGAGAAAGAACCTAATAACTGCCTAATTTGTGATTTGAGAAGTACTCTCTACCTCTACTGTATGAGATTACAGCCCCCGAAAAAATAAAATAGATGAAAGAACATTACCTGTGTCTGTAATAGTTTGTGTCTCTGTTTGAAATCAGTAACTCTTGCTAGGTACATAATTTTGGATACCTCCCAGGATAACAAATCCATCCACCTCCCTTAGATCTTACCCTTAACTGGTCTCAGTACCCTTTAATCTTAAGCCAGCATTTTTGATTCTGTATCCATAGGGTAACTCAGGCCTTGCATAGTTGTAGGCTGGCTATTTGAGAGGTCCACAACAGCAGAAGGATTCATCTCACCTAATTTCAGCCATCTAAAATGTGGGTGTCTTACAGTCAACAGGGAGATGGCTACTTTCAGAAAATGATGATTCATTTTATTTTGAGAGTAATTCTTCAAATTCCTAATTCTTAGATGTTCTGCTTAGTAGGATGTAGCCCAAGAGAGGGTTAGGTATGTCTGTTTTGTACAGAGCTCTTTCATTCCAACACATCACACACCTGATACAGATATTGGAGCTGTAGACATATGTTAGGCATAACTTGAGGAGGACAAATCAGTCAGTGCAGTACAGATTCAAAGCAGAAACAAAGAATGGCTACATTAAGCTATATTTATAAGACAAATTATATTAAGTATTGTTCATAGAAATGGTTCAATGGTGAGGAATTCAACTGATAGCTGAGAAACACCTCTTTCATTGTGTAATATGAATTGTGCTGCAGAGCTTTACTGTACACACACACACATGCTCACATACAGCAGTTAATGAAAAAAAAAATAGTTGGTGTGATCACATTCACTTGTTGCACATTGTGTAATTGAAAAAAAAAATACTTTAAGATCATTCAGGGCATATAGCTTAAAACTGTGTGTATTAAAAATACCCTGCTCATATTCTGGTGACACACTGAAATACTAAAAATATTTATTATGCTTACCACTATTTTTTTTCCTATGCATGTCCATCATGAGGGGACATTTTCAGTAAAGGCTGTTTCCTTGATGTTCAAAGGCAGTTTCCCTGTTGGGCTCTGGTGCTTCAAATCTGCTTAACTTTAAACCCACACTTAATTTTCAGTGACTTCAGGAATTATGGGGGCAATTGAGTGACTTAGTAAATAGAGGTAGTTTGTTGATCTAGGATTTAAAGGCTGCTTTGGTTGAAAGGCACATATGTTTGTTCAGCTATGATATTTTCCATTGGGTTTTACTGATCTTGTATAAAGCTTTTTATTCTAAAACGTATGTTTGGAGCCACCTATAACCTGACTCTGTCCGTTTTGTGGGTCAGAACTTACACAGAAATAAATAACCTTGGAATACAGTTTAAAGCATACTAAATAATAAATAAATAAATAAATAATAAATAATGTTTTTCTATTCTTAATTAGGTGTTTAGATAGAGAGCTTAGTCTATAGGTGGTTACATCAGTACTGATTACAGTGGATTTTTACAAAAGCCAAGCATCAGTCCCCAAGGATTCAATGTGTAGCAGCTGAAGACTGAAAGAAGGGCCAACATTAAAACAGATGCGTTTTAGCATAGATGTAATATACATGTAACTGTCATCAAGTAAAATAAATAACTGAAAATATGTAGATATTTTCATAACAGGTGCAGAAAAAAATAATCCTGGGAAGTGTGGCATTTCCAATCTATTTGACAGCACAACTGGATTTCTTTTCCCATGGTGTGTTAATCTGTTCTGTATTTGGTAAACTGCACACCTCAACCCAATGAATATTAAAGAAAGAGTTTTAGGAAAACATGTAACATTCTGATTAAACATTTTGTCATTCTTTCACACTCAATTTCAAAGAGAACATAACTTATTGTTGTATTGCTAAGCAAGTGCTCCTTCTCTCATGGACTCATCAAATCTCTTCATTAACCTTTCAAAATCTCCTACCTCCAACTAGAGCAGCAATTCATGATGTTGCTAACTGGCAATTATCATAACTAGATGTCAAACTATGTGGACTGATGTCTGGAAAAGACTTTGTTTTTCTCAGCAGCTTTTCTCCAGCTAACAAAACCATCAGAATTACCATTTACAGCAATATTGCATGCAACAAGCACCTGGTCATCACAACTTTGCCTCTGGGAGCTATTTAATGAAGAAATAATGATTATTCCTTTTTGTTTGTTTTGTGAAGAGATTTTTCTGCGGCTATTGTAATCTCAGTACCAAGAATTACTTAAGTGAAGACGAAGTTCTCATCATTTTCATTTCCTGTACAAAGTTATTAAATATAGAACCTATTAGTTTATCCCTGAAGTATTTGCCCCTTCATGCAAATAACCCCTCCTGGACAGAAATGATGAACAAATACATACCATCTCATGCAGGCACCGACAGAGAATTGATCAGGTGCTATGGAATTCTTCTGGATCAAGTGCACCGGTGTAAGCAGAAAATAAGTCGCCCCTAACCAAAGAAACTTGTACTATTTTACCATTTACTACCTCTGAAACATGTAGCACGTATTTCTCTCCCCAGTTTCTAGAGTTGTTTGGCTCACTGCCATAGCATGATTTCTTTTCCTTAGCCACTGGAGGGCTCTCCTAATTCTCCAGTACTGCACAAAAAACATTTGATTGAATTTAATAACATTAGAATTAAAAGCTGTTTATAGTTACCTGGATATAAAAACAGAAACAAAAAGCAAGCAAGCAAGCAAACAACAATAACAAAAGCGGAGATTTCATCAATTCATACAACGATCTGCATGTGGACAAAGTGTATTTTACTTCCCCTTCAACAGCAAAAATGTCACTACAGGAAAAGAAATGAATTTCGCTGGACAGAAGATTTCATTTTGCACACAAGATTATCAACCGCACAAGTGATTTTGGGTTTGAGATGGACAGCAAGCTTTGTCCTCATCACCCATTCCTCCCCACACCACATCCTTTCAGTCTGAAATCGCTGCATAAATCAATTCACTTTTTCAACTGAGTGTCCTTTTGTCATCTGATTTCCAATATATTTCCCCACCTTGAGATCCATTCCTCTGGCCGATTCAATTTGTCTCCTGATGGAAATGCTGATGGATCAATCATTTTATCCTTTTCACATTAATGCAGCTCCCGTGGAAAGACGAGATCATGTCAGGCTTTCCACTGCCCTGCAAGGAGCCGCATGCTACATCCACACTGCTGTGAGCACTTGCAGTCTGTTGCCAACTGAATAAATCTGACAAAATGTTGCTTTATATCCCTTTTTTCTTTTTTATCAAAAGGACTGAGTTAGTTAAAGCTAAATTGCCTTGTGGAAACAGAACAGTTTGTTAGGAAAGTGTTTCCAATGCCAACATGAGACAAGTAGCTTTGTCCATCTCGGAATAATCGTTTGGGATGGAGAATACCTTTGGATGAGAAAAAAACAGCTGCACGGCGCTGTTTCACTCAGTTTGGCTCCACACCTTTGTCACTTAGAGCTGAACCAAACTCTTACGTGTATTCTGGTTAAATTTTAAGTCTTTTTTCTCTTTTCCATTGTCCCACTAAAGGGAACCTCGTTTGTGTGCAGTGAGCACAGCAGTTTCCACGGGCATCGCGGGAAGATGCAGACCTCCAGAAGGACACCAGAATTCCAGAAGGAATTACTTGGGTAATTCCTCTCGGAGAACCAGGAGATGAATCTGCTCAACCAAGACAGATGACAGAATATAACCTCTCTGTTGACTTCCCTGCTACAGGACTACCTGTGGACTTTTCTGCTCTTTCCCCAAATACTCTGTATGTGGCACGAGTAAAAAAGACCAGAATCAGAAAAAGCGGGATCTGCTGCAGGTTCTGAGAATTCACAAAAGGGTCAAACACCCTCCGGCCATCTCTCACAAATCTTTCACTACAGGCTGTGAAAGAATGTGAATTTTGCCATTATTATGGTATTACTTCTCTGAGTTGCTTTGGATGTTCAGCGGTAAGTGAGATAATAAGCCTTCCAGCCTATCACACATGGTAGCAAATATTTTCTTTTCCTCACCTCAGAAGAAATGGCTTTGAATAAACAGTCCTGACTGTGACTATTTTATCCCAGCTCCTTCAAGATACTCTTAACATAGATAGAAAAACTATGTACAATAACAGAAAATAGATACTCTTGGCCTCTGGGATTCTGCTTCTCTTGTTGAATACCAGAGTAGCTGGAGTTGAGTTAGAACGCCCTAGGGGTCATTTTAATTTCACCTTAATTGTTTGGTCTCACTTAAATGGGATTTTTTGTTCACTAGGTGTCAGACAATGCAGACAGGAGAAGAACAAAGCTGTAAAATCTGTAATAGGAGTTTACTTCAGTTTCACAGACTTTTCTGAAATCTGCAGTTTCCTGAATGAGTTGTCATGATCCTTAAACTTTAGCTGTTGATTAACTTATCCTAAAAGCCATTATGAAATCAGGGATGTTTTACAGTGAAGAATTACTCTGTGCTTGGACCTGCCATAGGTCCCATGAAAACACAGACTAGAAGCTCTGGGTGAGACCATCCTGACCAAGTGGATTTGTAGACTCTGCCTCTGAGTTACTCACCAGGACTCCTTAACAGTCAATGAAAGAACAAGGCACAATTTGCCACAGTTCATCTCATTATAAAGTGTACAGTTAAACCATGTGGTTGTATAAATGCTACTACACTTGTAATTGCCTACATGAGGAGCCCCAGGTGTCCAACTTAATTTCAGTTGTCTATGCTAAATACATCTGAAGTTCGGTGAGGAGCATCTTTTTTCCACCTCTGAACATGGCTATTTCTCCAATACAGGCCTGGGAATTTTAAGGTTAAAATTCCAGTCCCTGCTGAAATCAATAAGTGAATGTTCCTTCACACCCAGAAAGCCATAATTTCATCTGAAATAAACGTTTTTTTTATGGAGATGGAAGAACAGCCTATTGTTCCCTCTTACAGATAAAAACTAATAACATCCTTACATAAAATTTCTGAGAATAAGAAACGATTTCCATTTTTTCAAAGAAAACGCCACTCCTCTCCAGAAGATTTGTACAAGTTTGTATGGTTTATGTTCCTTAAAAGTCTTTCCTGGAGACAAAATCCACAGAAAATATAAACCACTTAGCCCATAAAAGAATTGATACATGGACACTGTTCATGCCAATTCTCCTCTGAGATACAGATGCTGCAGTTGGGACCATTTGTTTCAGTTTAAAAGTCTGTAGAGAAGCTGTTGGTGGTAGAGAAATCTCCAGGCTCCCTTAAAAGTCAAGAGGGATCTAGCTAGTACAGTCAGTGGACTCTACCAGATGATTTCTGTCAGCATAAAGAAGAAACTTAAATTGGGTCAGACAAATTGTCTTCTAAAAGTCTCTCTTACCACTAACTATAAAGGGAACCTGGGATGACCTGCTCACTGGGACATGTCTGCACTATAAATGTCTATAAAGTTAGGGACAGGAATGCCACCTGTAGGGAAAACAGAAGAAAAATCAAGCCTAGGAAATGTTTCCTGTAAAAACAGACTCGATTTGCGGAGAGTTGAACACTTCTATTGGGGCTTTGCTTCTGTTTTCTGTTTTGAAAACTTTTCCATGATGGTGTTTATTATGGCCACATAGGAATCCTGTTCCTAATTACAGTGTTTTCATTGAATAATTGATTGTTTTTCACCAACAGAGAGCACCAACTAAGAGAAAAGTGAACAATTAATTAGAAATAAATTCCACAGTTTTACTTATGCATAATTCAAACAGCTTGGCTTTAGGTTTTTAATCTCTCAAACTATCCACCGTTAAATTTGTGGCCTCTTGATGGTTAAACAAGACACGATTGCTTGCACAATAAATGATTATTACTGAAAGAGATCAAATGCAGTTTTTCATTTCATTGGTGTGTGTAGCTGTGCCTTGGCACCCAAAATAACTACCGTGGTCTTTGAAGCAGGAACTACTTGAGCTGATAAATCATTGATGTTACAGAAGTATCAGTGTTCTTCATAGCAATTTGCAGAGACCAAATTAAAATGATTTAATCCAGCTGACAACTGCTCACACAGGGCTCTGGGAACAGGCAGAATTAAAAGGTGTTGTGAATGCACCTTTAATGTTTTCAATATCTGCACACTGAGTTACAGCAGGCTGTAAGCCCTTCATGTGAGATTGACCCTTCTGTGATCAGCTTTAAGCCTAAAATCGAATGAATTTGGAAACAAAGCTTTCTCATGCTACCACTCAGTAAAACACACTGTGGGAAAGCTGAAGCAATTGCTGTCATCTTGACATAGGGTTAAACCTGAGGCAACTGGACCTACGCAGTAGGTTTCTACACTGTGAGCTAAATGATCACAATCTGCATTTTTTGACTCAAATTCATGGTCTGGGATAGAGAATGCAGGATGCCGTAAGAAACTAACCATATAAACAACTGAACCAAACCCACCCGTTTTGCCCCATTTTCCAGATCAAGTAGGAGTTACACTTTCCAGAACTAGAAACTCAGCATTGGTAGAGAAAATGCAATTGTACAGAAACACAGAATGGTTTGGGTTGGAACGGACCTTAAAGATCATCCAGTTCCAACCCCCCTGCCATGGGCAGGGACCCCTCCCACCAGCCCAGGCTGCCCCCAGCCTCATCCAGCCTGGCCTTGGGCACTGCCAGGGATGGGGCAGCCACAGCTCCTCTGGGCAGCCTGGGACAGGGCCTCAGCTCCCTCACAGTGAAGAATTTCCTCCTAATATCTAATCTAAATCTACTTTTTTTTTTTTTTTTTTCTAATTTAAAGCCATTACTCCTTGTCCTACCACCACACCCCCTGACCAAGAGTCCCTCCCCAGCTCTCCTGCAGCCCCCTTTAGGCCCTGGCAGACCACTGTGGGGTCTCCCCGGAGCCTTCCCCTCTCCAGGCTGAACAACCCCAACTCCCTCAGCCTGGCTCCACAGCAGAGGTGCTCCAGCCTCTGAGCATCCTCGTGGCCTCCCCTGGACTCCCTCCAACAGGTCCCTGTCCTTCTGGTGCTGGGTCCCAGAGCTGAGCACAGGCTCCAGGTGGGGTCTCACAAGAGCAGAGCAGAGGGGGACAATCCCCTCCCTGCCCTGCTGCCCACGCTGCTTTTGGTGCAGCCCGGGACACGGATGGCTTTCTGGGCTGGAGGTGCACATTGCTGGCTCATGTCGAGCTTCTCATCCACCAGCACCCCCAGGTCCTTCTCATCAGGGCTGCTCTCAATCCATTCTCTGCCCAGCCTGTGTTTGTGCTTGGGATTGCCCCAGCCCAGATGCAGGACCTTGCACTTGGCCTTGTTGAACCTCATGAGGTTTGCCCAGGACCACCTCTCAGGCCTGTCCAGGTCCTGTTGGGTGTCATCCCTTCCCTCTGGCGTGGTGACCGCACCACACAGCTTGGTGTCTTCAGCAAACTTGGTGAGGGTGCACTTAATATCACTGGCCATGTGTCCAACCAAATGTTTACACTTCTACTGTTAATAAAGCCTGTCATTTTGGGACTGATGTAATTTTAAGGGCATTAGTTAACAGCAGCAAACTTAATTGAAGCTTGTGCTTTCTAGTTTAAATACAAAGGGAAAGAAGGAGGCAAGCAGGTTACCATAAACTCTTACTGTTTAAGAGAGAAAAACCTTTTTCTGAGCATGTTGAGATGCACACAGCACTTACCCCACGAGACATTTTGATCTGATTTAGCTTCTAGATTCCATCATAATTTGAAAACAAATAATAACAATAGCAACATGATTTATAACCAAAAGATAGACTGTGACTTTTCCATTTCTGAGATTACTGCTCCCTCCCCCCCAAAAAATGAGGATTCATTGGTTTCCTAAAAGCTTCCATTGATGGTCTGAAATATCAACAACAACAACACAGGAGATTGACTATTACCCTAGAAAACAGCTGGGAATCTTTTTATACAGAGTGTATATGGATTTGCAAAGAACCAGGTATAGAAAATCAGGATTTCCAAGCCAGCAGTAATATAACCATTTGTCCTTGTGTTTATAATGATTCACAATTGTCCTTTTCTCTACTGATAAAATAGGGATTTTGTAATGTTTTCAAATAAGCCTATCTGCACTTAAACAACCACTCCAATTCTCAGAAGCCAGAAATATGAATAGCACCTACCTTTGTGACCCCAAGAGAAAGTAAATGTTTCTGAACCACATAATCTACACTACAAGATGTTGATGATAAAAATAAATGGTATCTTTTTAACATTAAAGTAAATTCCTTCATTATGAATCACTGAAAATGATCTTCAGTGGTACACAAATCGTGGAAGCAGGACAGAAGCCCATAGCAATGGAAAAGAAATGTTATACCATTCCTAGAAATTCATTTGCCCCTTTCCTTAATTGATCCCTGTAGTTCTTCAGAACAGCATTTTCCTTGGATAATTACTATTCCGTTTCTGAGAGAAACCCAAAAAGACACAAGCCAAAGGCTACAGAAAGAAAATACTTATGATACTTTATTAGTACTGAAATCGATGTAAGCAAATAACTAACTGTACAAAGAAGTGGCTAGAATTAATCTCACCTCATTTTGGGCATCCACATTGGAAGGTAAATTTTATCCCACTTATCATAAAGTGTATAAATGGCTGAATTTACTCAGAGAAGTCCCACCTGTCACTTTCTGATTAGGCATAGCATAAGGAAATTTATTTGAAACAGGTTTCTTTATTTTCTGGGTCTAATGTGATTTTTTGAATACATGCATTTTCTGAAATTTTTGAAGGTTTGTTTGTTTGCTTGCTTTTTCACCTTTTCAAAATAAAACATTTACATTTATGTAAAAATAGATTTTTCACCCTTATGGCAGTAATTGTTTAAAATTAAACATTCCTAAGGTCAGTCAAAATCAACTGATTTGAAGATAAATACTGAAGGAAAATATTCACCCTGTTCTCAATGGTATTGGGAGTCAGCAGACTTCATCTGTGGAACTTGGCTAGAATGGAGCTGGTGAGCTCTTAAGGGAGTTTCGCCACTCACCAATGCTCAACAGATGCAGAACCCATCAAATTATTATTGATCCCTCTATAGTTTGGTCTTCGCTCCATACATTTATTACTATCACTGGACTCAGCTCTCAACAGGTGAGTCAACTTAAAAAGATATGTGGTCAGTTGTCTCAAGTTTAGCACAATTTGAGAAGTTTTCATCTCTTCTGAGAACTAACAATGTGCCATCAGTTTGAATGAAAAGCAAACTATCTGTGCGTAAATCAGTTTCAGCACATAAGACAGGAGGAGAGAGGAATTGCCTTGATTAAAAGGGAGCTGGAATAACAAGTACTTATCTGACTGCACCGTAAGTAAAAATCCTGTTGCCAGGTCAATGGTCTGTTTTCATTTATTTATGTATTTATTTATTTATAGTTGTTTTATTTATTATTGTTATTACAGGCCAATTAAAAATTCCTAAACAGCCAGGAACAGCAAACACTCTTAGAGTAATTATATTTAGTGCTTGGGAACCTGTTGGTACAAATGGGGGGAACCAAAGGAAAAGCCACTGAACCTACGTGCATGCTCACACAATAGCACCTACTTTATATTGCTTTTTTGTGCCTGTGTGTTATTATTTTTAATCTAGGCCGTATTTTAAAACTGATTTGTTAACAAGATACTTCTTAACACTTTTTAAGAGTATCTGTTGTTAAAAACTCTGCCATACCATCAATTACTGAAAATGCTGCTTTTATAGATGTACCAAAAGATTTCAGATTTAAAGTGCATATAGATTTTCGGATTTAAATATAGAATCCAATAATTACAAATACGAGCTTTAAAAACACTTTAAAAAATCTTGGTTGTAGAATCCCAAGATAATTGCTTTTCCCTTCAGTCTTAAAGCAATGAGTCTGTGCAGAAATGCCAGCTGAAGAAAACCTTAACATCTCCCAGATATCTATTCCTGCCCTAATCTTAAGAGCAAAGCCCAGCTCTAGTTCCTTCTGTCTCATCTTTCTAACAGCTTGGCAGGGTTAGAAAGATGAAGAAGGACCAGTGGGGACTTCTAGACCACTGCAACAAGGGAGATGTGGAGGATGGTCTGTGTGTCCAAAGAGGAGGACAGTGAGAATTAGGATGTCCTATATCTCAGTCTGTGAAGGAGCAGGAAGAGGAGAGAGAGTGGGGAAGAGCCCGGAGAAGAGGGCAGAGATACAGCCCACATTTCCTCACCCCAGACCTCTAGTCCTCTTCCTAGGCAGTGAAATTTCCCAATAAGCACTGACCCTTTACCCTCTGTGCTCTCTATCAGGAAACAGCTCAGTGAAATTTTTACATCTGCAGGGAGTGTTTCACCACAGGTAATCATAACCGCACAATCTAGTCCCATAAAGAACAGCTACTCAACATGGGCAGCTGTGGAGTTGTGAGGGATAGGGACTGCTATCTGCAAGCAAATACTGTCTCACAACTACTCCTGATTTCAAAAAAACAAAAAGTGCTGGGAAGAAGGATGTGAAATGCCAATGATTCAGGATTACCCAGCAAGATAATGTAGCTGGGGATGGAAAAAAACTGTTTTCCCATACAAAGTCTTTGGCAGCACTTTGCTAATGGGGCATTGTCTCCTCCACCCCCTACCACTTCAGCTGGAGAGGGCAAAAAGTAGTAATTACAAAACAGAAGAGTTATTTTCAAGATGTGATGTAATCATGGGCCAAAAGCCAAGTTTTAAATGGAAGATCTTTTCCACACGTTCACACTCACAAAATATATATTATATCTTTATGGTAAAGGGACTTCTTATTTGCTCATTTCTCTCATTAGTTACCACTGACTGCTTTACCCTACCTTCTTCTGTAATGGCAAATCGAAAGTAAGAATTGGAAACCTGGAGCACAAGGTGATGGTGCTCCAAGATGGAGTCTGCTGGCAGCTGCACAGGTGTGAGAAGTTCTGATGAGGAGTTTGGCTCGCATTGTTGCTCATGAGGGAGCAGAATGGAGCCCCTGGTTTGCACAGAGCACTTGGCCTACAGCAGATGAGCTGCCAAGAACAGAGAGTAAGAGGTGAAGGTAACCACTGATTAACATTGCACTGACATGAAGAGAAATAAAGAGCTTAAGAACGCTGCATTTCCAATGCTTTTAAGAGATATTCTGAGAGATTCCAGGAAGAGCTATATATACACCAAAGGCTGTCATGGTAACAAAGCTAGCAGATTTTTTGCCTCATTAAACTCTCTAATTGCACGTGCTGTGGTGTTCAGCCATGTATCTCTGTGAGGTTAAATCCCACAGTCAGTCCCCTCTTAGGCTTTGTGTTAGAACTAAAGAAGTTCTGTGGGGTCCTTCAGAACCAAAGTGAGCCAAAAGCTGCTTTTAATCTGGGTCACTTGGCCTGCGTCTCAGGTATTTTCCTGTCAGGGGATTTTCACATCTCTGAGAATTTCAAGCTACTGTTCAAAGTCGAATTTGCAGATGAGATGAAGGCTGGACAAGATCAGGTAAGAAACTAGCTGCTGGCTTGCACATATCACTCTTCTGTTTCATGACAGTCTTTTCTACAGAGACCATTAATTAGTTAACCTATTTATCCAGTAAACAACCCAATAACCATGACAATTCAGAGCATCCATAAGTAGCATGTACATATCAGGAATGAGTTGTATACATGTGACAGGTGAAGAGGACAGATGCTGATAACTTTAACCTGCTTAAGGACTACTTACAAATGCAAAACCTTGAAATGCCACCAGGTCTTTAGCGGGCTGGTATGGCATAAATAGTTTTCTATAGCATGTACAGTTGAAGTTTCTTCAGCCAGCCACTGTGAGTGTCATGATAACATGTGTGCTCTGTTTTCTCTACTTCAAAATATGCACGTGCCACATTTCTGTGGTGGTTTAAAACAATGGACAGCGAAACTCCACCATGCTTCTCTTTCATTCCTTCTCCTTAAGATAACAGAGGGAGAAAATAGGATGAAAAAACAGCTTGTGAGTTGAGATAAGGACAGGGAGATCCCTACCAATTACAGACACAGGAAAACAGACTCAGCATAAGGGAATTAATGTATTTTATTGCTTATTGCCAAAAGACTAGAGCAGTGAGAACTAAAGGCAACCCAAAAACACCTTCCCACTCATCCACCCTCTTCTCCCTCCTCAACATGAGCAGCACATGGGAACTGGGGGCTGCGGTCAGTCCCTGATGCTTCATCTCCGCCACTCCCTCCTGGTCCCTCTCTGCCCCTGCTCCACGCGGGTCCCTCCCATGGGATGCCGTCCTTCTGAACTGAGCCTGTGGGGGCTGCCCACAGGCAGCAGCTCTTCAACAACTGCTCTAACACGACTCCGTCCCACGGAGTCCATCCCCCAGGAGCAAACTGCTCCAGCACGGGTCCCCCACGGGTGGCAGCTCCCCCCAGACTCCCTGCTCCTGCGTGGGCTCCTCTCCACGGGCTGCAGCTCCAGCCCGGGGCCTGCTCCTGCGGGGGCTCTCCATGGGCCGCAGCCTCCTCCAGGCCACATCCACCTGCTCCACCATGGGCTCCTCCACGGGCTGCAGCGTGGAGATCTGCTCCGTGTGGGACCCATGGGCTGCAGGGGGACAGCCTGCTCCACCAGGGGCCTCTCCACAGGCCGCAGGGGAACTTGTGCTGCCTGCCTGGAGCACCTCCTGCCCTCCTGCTGCACTGGCCTTGGGGGCTGCAAGGTTGGGTCTCGCTCCTCACTCTCTCAGCTGCTGTAGCACAGCAGTTTTCCCCCCCTTTCTTAAATCTGCTCTTGCAGAGGCCCAACCAGCATCACTCATGGCTCAGCTCTGGACAGCAGCTGTTCCCTTTTGGACCCGTCTGGAGCTGGCTCTGGTCTGCCATGGGGCAGCTGCTGGGCCATGCTCACAGAGGCTACCCCTGCAGCTTCCCTACTACCAAAACCTTGCCACGTAAGCCCAATACAATTTTATAAGGCATGAGCATAGTTATTATAGCATTAGGTAGAGAGACAAGAATTTCAAATCTACCTCTAGCTAAATCTATCACCTTGGACATGTTGTGTCCCATGCCTTCATGTGTGTATCCAGTAGGTAGCAAATTATTATTCATGTCAACCACATCAGCACTCCCTTCCCCAGAATAATCACTTCCATTCCCTGGAACTTCACACCAACCACAGAAATCCAAATTTAATCCCATATTTTTCCACAGAGCTGTAACTGTCAGTTTCACCTTTGTGTCTCCAAGATTTTTGAAGAAGAAAAAACCTTAACATACCAACACGTAAGAGCTCCAGCTAAAGGCAAGAGCAGTTACATCAGTTGATTAGGAAGTTCTCATTGTGATGCATGGGGGCTTGCAAGGCTTCCGTGGTCTATTTAGAACTTTTGTAATGCTAAAATGTCATCAGCTTACTTTTAAATTTTATTATTTTTTTTATACTATCAACCAAGTACGCAGGCAGACTGCAGAACCAGAACATTTCAATTTCTAGTATTCCTCTAGTGATTGGATTTGAAGCCTTGGCAAATAATTTAACTTTTCACCATATATAAATCAGAGAAAAAAGTTTCCTCATTTTGCATGGATCTTATAAGGATGATATTACTATTATTATTAATTTTAATTATGGAAAGCTAATTATAACAAAGTATTCCAATGTATTACAACACTAAAAACAAGAAATAACTGAAAATGGTGGACTTAAGCTAAAATACTGCATAACAGAGTCAGGCTTCCTCAAAACAGATGAAGAGTTAAAAAGTGATCCAAAATCTGCAATGCAGATCAAAAATCAAGTATTCTTTGCTTGTTTCATCTGTGGACTATGGGACTGCAGAAAAACTAAGTAATAGATAGTGTGTAATGCTGCACACATTCTTCCTCTACTGTGTGTCTTCTCAAATAAACTGGGTGCATTTATTTCCTTATGGATGTTGATGAAATTGTGGTGATTATAATACAAAAATAGAAGGCATAATCGTTTCTACTATATGCTTCCACTGATGCCCCTGAGCTCTCTGTCTTCCTGTTGAAAATCTTCATATAACTCTCTAAGTTAGGGAAATAGTAGCCAGAAGTTTAATAACATATACAAGTATATTCATTTAGATTGTCATTTTAGGAAAAAAGAAAACATTGTTTTTTTTCTAAAAAGTACACATACTGAGTTACTTTCTGTATCACTTATCTCAGAGGTTTGTGTCTTTAAGAGCAGAATGAGCTATTGTATAGTAACCAGGAAAGCTGTATCTTTTCTGTTAATATATTTTACATTTGGATTTGAGAAGGCTCCATAAGAAATTAAGTAAAAAATAAGAGCAATTAATCAAAACAGCATGAGAGAACATCAGCCTGGTCTGAGTAAATAGGATAGTCTCTCCCAAGCAAAAATAATATTCCCCCCTTGTTCTATCATTATCTGCCCGAGGAAAGAGTCCCTCTCTATTCTTTTTATAAGATTCTTCTAGGTATTGAAAGGCTGCAATGAGGTCTTCCCAGAGCCTTCTCTTCTCTAGGCTGAACACCCCCAGCTCTCTCAGCCTTTCTTGGTAGGAGAGGTGCTTCAGCCCTCTGATCAATTTCGTAGCCCTCCTCTAGGCTCACTCTAACATGTCCACATCTTTCTTGTGCTGGGGGCCCCAAACCTGGATGCAGCACTCCATGTGGGTCCTCGTGAGCAGAGCAGAGGGGGACAATCACCTCTCTCCACCTGCTGGCCACCCCTCTGTTGATGCAGCTCAGGACACAGTTGACCTTCTGGGCTGTAAGCACGCACTGCCAGCTCACGTCAAGCTTTTCATCCACCAGAACCCTCAAGTCCTTCTCCACAGGACTGCTCACAGAGAGTTCTTCTCCCGTTATGGGATTGCCCTGGTGGAGGTGCAGCACCCTGCACTTGGACTTCTTGAACCTCATTAGGTTCACATGGGCCCACTTCTCAAGCTTGTCCAGGTAACTTTGGATGGCATCCCTTCCTTCTATTGTGTCGACTGCACCACTCAGCTTGGTGTCATCTGCTAACTTGCTGAGGGTGCACTTGATCCCACTGTCTATGTCATTGATAACAATATTAAACTGTTCTGGTCCCCAGACAAACCCTTGAGGGACACTGCTCATCACCAGCCTCCACCTGGACATAGAGCCATTGACCACCACTCTCTAGGTGTGGCCACTGAGCCAATTTCTTATCCACCAGATGGTCCACCCTTCTAATCCATATCTTTCCAAGAGATTAGAATGTAATATGGGACCGTGTCAGAAGCCTTACAGAAGTCCAAGTAGATGACATAGGTCGGTCTTCCCTTGTTGACTGATGCAGTCATAGAAGACCACCAGACTGGTCAGGCATGATTTGCCCTTGGTGAAGCTGTGCTGGCTGTCTCAGATCACCTCCTTGTCCTGCCTATATCCTTAACATTGCCTCTGGGAGGATCCGTTCCATGATCTTGCCAGGCACAGAGGTGAGGCTCACCAGTTTGTAGTTCCCTGGGTCTTCCTTGCTACCTCTTTTTAAAAATGGAAGTGATGTTTCCCTTTTTCTAGTCACCAGGGACTTCACCTGACTGCCATGGTTTCTGACATTTGATTAAAAGTGGCTTTCAAAGCTTTCAAAGTTAATTCACCTAGTGGCTCCTGGAGGAAGGACAATTTCAGCATATGACGCTTTTAATTCTTAAAATAATTATATAGATATAAATAGATACATATACATATATGTTTAACAAGACAAAGCAAATTGGTTGGATAAAAAGCAATCCATCTTTGCCAGAAATCTTGGTTTTATCTCACTAATACAAATTTCAAAGACCTGGTACCCACTGAAGTGTGTCTACACATTGAGGATTAATCTAGAGATTTCATACCCACGTTCACAGTGATGAACTCACAAGCAGTCTCCTTGAGCAGATTAATAATGAAATTTCAACTATATCTGCCTTCCAATTATTAACTATTTCCCCTTTATTTACAGAGAAGGCAGAAAGTAATAGTCTTCCACAGCCTGCTAAATTACCTCAGGGATACTTCCAAAGAAAGGAGGTTCTTAGGAGTATGATTAATTTCCTGTAACTCTAGATATTGCAAAGTAGACACGTGCAGCTGAGTGGGCCTTAGGCTGCCGCTATAGCCAATAAAATAGTTTTTATTATTATTATTATTTATTTATTTTTTATGAAGGTCCAGCTACTGCAGCATCCTGTCTCCAACAGCAGCCCGAAGTGGATACTTAGGGAAGAACACAGGAACAGGAGACACATAAGCACTCTCTCAGCCAGCATATTCATCTCAGAGGATTTCCTGAACGTGATGAGGTTTCTTTGGTGTGGTAAACCTCTGTGCATTTAACAGTGTTAGCTGGGAAGAGATCAGCTTCTAAATGCCTAGCCTTATGTACCAGGGACATCTGCACAAGACAGAGTTTAAAGAGGGTGAAGGTAGAAAGCCATGCAATGGTACCATTCCCCACAGTGTTCATTAGAGGGTTTTAGGAAGGACAAACAAATCTGCAGATAGGCTAGCAGGTTTATTACAGGAGCACCATTTAGAGTCATGGGATCACATTCCTGTAGCACATTAATATAAATGAGACACCACGCAGCATTTACACCTGTGGGAATCGGGTTCTCGTTTGTCTCCCCGCTTAGCTATGGGCATGTGCACTTGAAATATTGAATCCACAAACAATTTTTTTTTTGTCTAATGTTTATGCACAAGAGTAATATTACTCAGTGGAGTGTTTCACTGTAGTGAATGAGTCTTCTCACATGAGTAAAGATATAAACAGCGCAAAGCAGCTGAACAGTTCAGGTCCTAGTGGCTTACAGAAACTGTGTTAACATTTTCCATTATCTTTTACTTATACAGCCAGCTTGCACACTTTGACGGTTTAATGAGTAAAATGAATGCTTCCAGGAAAAAAAAAAAATAAAAAGTCACAGTCCTTATTTTGTAATGGAATAACAAAATTGAACAATATAGAGCTGGAGCTTTACAGGTCAGCTTTGCATTTGCACTAGCTTTGGCGCTTAACGATTTTTTCATACATGGGACAATACTATAAGATGTCCCCATCTCAGGACTGGAGGACAAGGCAGATTAATTCCATGCATAACAGAGTTTATTCAGAACAGGCCAACCAAGTGATACAGTAGAGAGCTAAACAAGGAGGGATGAGCTGCCAGCTCCAACTTTACACCAGGTGATTTATGCTAGCTGAACCCCTAATCCATCATCTGTATTCACATTCTAGTCCACAGTAGGCCATGACAGCATCTGTAAATATGAAGCATCCTACCACTTTCTCTTCCTTAGACCAGCCACTGGATTCTCAGACAGCATTTCTGAGCACGCCTTGCAATGTACTGATGGCAGACGGTTGAAGGTCCCCCACTTTTTATGCTTTTGATAGATACTGCTGAAGTAAGGCAGTGCTAGCTGGTATGAACATGGGCCTTAGACACACAGAGATTATAATTTTACCAGCATGAAGAAATGGATGGAGCCCCTGTCTCACCTTCATCTATCTATATGGTGACCACGGTTCTGTGTGTGGCTCGGGAACACTCCTCCAAAGGTAGTATGGAAACGTCCATTTTGTCAAAAGCAGGGAGACAAAGGCAAGACACCCACTGATTGTCAACAAGAGCACATCTAAAGGCTCGTTCCTAAACTGGAGAGCCAACTTAGTCATTGGGTCGTAAGGTCTTGATCGTTTTACTGAAATGAGAAACAAAGAAAAAAACACATTTCCCATTCTAGACAATGTCTCCCATTCACTACTAATAATTACTCTCCTGCACTACATATTTTAGGCATCCTCTTGAATGACCCATCTTTCCAAGTAGTGCGGTTTGCAGCATCACTGTTGTTACATGGCTTTGTTCTGTGCATTGGCCACAGCATTATTTCACTGCTTGAAGGGCCCATCAATCCACAGACCCAGAGAGAAATGTTGATTTAACGGACAGGAGGTGTTTTCATTTAAGACCAGATTCACTGACGTGATTCCATGTGAACAGAAAAAGCACTCCATCTGCTCAGTAGGACTCAACAAAATGAGAGGCTCTACAAAGTATATTTTTATCTGCCAAGTGTACAAAAAATATCTAATTTAGAAACCACATTCAGCAAATGGTAGTTATTGTACCCAATGTATACATTCAAAGATTTAAGGCTACGTGATGAAGCATGGTATTGTAGCAGTCATTACCAAGAGTCTGCTGAGAACATATCATGCAGAAGTGTCAGATCCAGGATTTAGGTGTGCCACTCTTCTGAAATAAGAAACAATAAAACTCAGTGGCACGTCCCCACTGTAACATGTTTTTGCTTAGGAGCTGTGCCTGTCTCATTTGCATTCCTCAAAAATTTGGCCCTGATCCTTTTCCTTTCCTTACTCTTCACAGCATCCCAGGCTGGCAGCGTGGAACAACCATGCCAATGCCATCAAGTTGGTCACTGTAAATTCTTCTGCTTCCTAACAGGATCGTGGGATCTGCCCTGACTTCATGCCATCAGCAACACTGCTCTACAGTCCTCCCTCAGACCCATGTACCCAACACCTCTGTGACTCCAGGCAGACGTGCTACAGATTTTCTTTTCAGCCAATGCTGATGCCATTAATGCTGATGAAGGTGTTCAGAGTGTTTTTACCTTCCTGTGAATTGCAAAGTTCAGGGATGGTGACTGCGGATGTTAAGATTGTTGACAGTTCATCCTAAACCACTAGCACCACTTCTGGCGTAGCTGGTTCCTCTTCTAAGCCAAGGTTACTTCATTTAGTAGTTCCCTGAGGTTTTGCAAAAGCACGCACTCGTGGGATCAAGGCACTGGAGTAAATTCTTTCTAAAACATATTTCACATTCAGAGTCACAACAGAAAGCCAGACTGCAAACCATAGGTAAGGTACTCTTTTAAAAAAATGTAAGAACAATAACAGCAGCAAAAGAAAATAAATCACTCTGTGTGACTCTCATCACTGTAGTATCTGAGCACTTTATAGCCTTGTTTACACAGCTTAGAGATTTATTGTTAGTGAATTTTGGAGGAACTTGCCAGTCTCTGGACACCTAGGGTAAAGGGGAACCATAAGATACGTTTATATATCTCGTCTATAAAAAAGTCATGAAAAATAAATGTATTTACTTATTTTTTAAATAATCCTCATGGGTAATCCTAGCGGAACACGTAACTTTCTGGAGTGTCTACATAGTTCCTTAATTCATGAGAATTTCTACATACCCTTTGCTTGGAACTGTCCCAGACTTAGGAAGTGAATTTGAAATCATAAGGACCAGCGGCAACAATACAAAATGTGCAACAACACTGCACGCAGCTTTATTTTGGGAAGTACAAGCAAGCAGTGCTAGACTGCCTGGTATGTCATTTGAGGCAGTGAGAAAGTAAACCACCATCATCACCTCTATTTAAATAGTGTTATTGCAACATCTGAAAATAGGAAGTGCTAGGAAGATTGCCTGTGTCCTCAGCTCCAGCTTTGATCATGCAAATGCTGCTGCTCAAGGTTAACTTTATGCCTGTGGGCAGTAACGGAGTGGTGTGGATGTGATGCAAGCACATTCCCAAGTGCCCCATGGGCAGCTGCAGGAGCAGAGTACGTAGCTCCAGCCAGCAGGCTGACGCCAAGAGAGTGAAAAGCATACGTTAAAATGAATAGCTCATCCAAGTATCATTATAAATGGAAGTGCTCACTGATGTGACCTGCTGGGAAAATCAGGAGGGAAACAGTGAGAATTGCTGCCATGCCATTACTGTGGAGGGATATTTAGAGATGTAATGAGGCCAAATCTTCCGTTTCCAAGAAACAGAGCAGGGCAATGCACAGAAATAAATAACCCCTGGAGCAATGAGTGTCTCACCTATGCTGTTCTGTATAGAAAGCAAGTTATAGAATATGTTTGTCTGTCATGAAACTTTCATCTACTAAAAGAATGATTGATTGAAATTAACTCCTAAAAAATAACAATAGTCAGCCAAGCAAAACCTGCAGCCTATGTGCACTCAGCAGCTGGGGCATCAAGGCAAAAAACTCATTTTTCTTTGGTAGCCAAAGCCTCTGTGATTAAATCATCTTGTCAGAGGATATTTCATATGTGCTTTGAGCTATAAACTATTAACTCCCATATTGTAGACTGTGTGCTGCATGTCAGACTTCCATGAAACTCCTGTGCAGAAGTGCCTATATTAGGATACCGAGTCGGACTGGAACATCCAGTTCAACTCATCCAGTTCATCTAGTGCAATAATAGTCAACGGAGATCTACGGAAGGATGCCGATGACACATAAGCACTCTGGGCCACTCAGTCCCTGAGGTATCCTTCCAGCTATTCCGGAGGGCACAGGCCTCCTGTGGGTTCTGTACCCTATCTGCCAGCCCTGCACGTCTTACCTTTGAGGTACCCTAAAGTACCTCCAAGGGCACTGGGTATTGACATGAGGGCAACTAAATCCTATCCAATAGTGGGAGCTCAGGCACTTATTTTACAGGTAAACACGAATATTCAGATAACAAATCCATGAGTTGAGTTCCACCCCGTGAGTCTACAATAGCCCCAGGGACATGCTGGCTCCTAAGCACCCGTGCTCTCAATGATTACCTTTTGCTCTGAAATTCCCAGGTTCGGTCCCACCTTCCTGGTTCCTCCACACACACATTAAGAAGTGCCTCAGCTAGGCCTGCATTCACAGCAAAGCAGGACAGTGGTATGACGATGACCAGCAGGCAAAGCCATGCTAAAACATGTGCCAGCATAAGATGGTCACACTTGGCTGACCTGCAGGAATTCCTGATCAGCAGAAGTCCCAACCAGAAATAAAGAATGAATCAAAGCTTCACCCGGTTTTGAACTGAACAACTTAACACTAAAAATCTTTACCCCAGACAAACACACCATAAACAAAATCATATCAGACATTGAGATTGCCTGGAGAAAGGCCTACGTTGCTTCTGGGCTAGAAAGAAACACAGGACAAAGAATCTGGATGAAAAAGAAAATCTTCCAGCTGCAGCAGAGAGAACCCTTTCCAGAAATGTAGCACAGATAAATCCTCCCTAAACAAGATGTAGAAAGCTCAGATTTTGAGTAAAGTTCCAAGAAGATAGAAATTATTGAAAAATGATTTTATTATTATTTTTTTTGAATAAAACTGTTCACTGAGTCTGCAAAGTCCCTTTTCTCACAAATGGCCACACTTACAAAACCTTATTTTCAGATGTTAGCACTTGTGCCAGGTACTTTATGTTTGCACTTGTGCCAGGTACACAGAGATGGCTCTGTCTAGGGATATCATCAAAACAAAAAATGTTGGAAATGAAAGCATTTTAATGAATGGTCAGCTTCAAGATGCCAGAAATACTGTACCAACGTAGCATAAAATGTTCATAATTTTTCTGTCCAAAGGGATAGGAAATAATATTCTGAAAATAAAGTTGAAAATTTTAAATGTTTAAAATGAAGATTTACAATCTTTTACTTTTTTATTATTATTGTACACGAACATTTCAAATTAAAGTTAAGCTAAATGTAATGTCTAAAACAGAGGTTAAAATTAAGTTATTTATTTAATTGGTTGTCTAAAGAAAACTTTCAAATTTTCGTTTCAAAAGAAACCCACACTTTAGGATGCTACTGTTCCCCAGTTCATATGGTTTTGTCACGAAGCTACACAAACACACACATCCATATGCTCCCCCAAATACACAGACAGAGACACAGGCACACACATGCACATTTACTTTATACATATGTACTTTTTGAAACTGGAGGTGGAATCAGATCCATAACACTGAAGGATAAATGGGGCAGTATTCAAAAGTCTGAAATAAGCCTTACGTACATGTATTTTTTTTTTTTTTTTTGTAACAGAGGAAGCACTTTTACTTTTGCATCTTTAATTTATTAAAGATTTATTATTTGCATCTTATTAAAGATGCAAACCTTCTACCCTCATTAATTTAGGGTAGAAGGATGAAGATCATGCAACAAATGCACAGTGATGAGCTGCTATCTTTCAGTATACACTCATAATGCTAACCTGCAAAGGCACTTTGAGTACGCATACTGCCTCTCCCTTTTCCACGTAGCTGTTACTGCCGTCTAACATGTTTTTGAACAGTTTATCCTGAAAAGTGATACTAACATACACCGTGGGAGCTGAGCTTGAGACTGTCTGTGGTTGGTTTACACTAGACCTCTAGGCAAGAAGGTGTCTTAGTAGCTCAATGCTGGCAGCCAGATTAAGGAGTTATCTAAGTGTGACAGTGACAAGAGAGGGAATGCATGACACGTCTGATCTACTGTCTCCCATTTACTGGGTTGTTTGAATAGCCTTAAACATCATAAATGCAAATTGCAACCTTCAAAGTGAGTGAAGCGTAAGAAAGAGAAAGAAAACAGAGAATGTAATTCTTATGTTAGCACACTAAGTACAGTAGTACTGGCCATCCTTCTTGTTTAGTTTTTGGAAGAAGATCCTGTTTTTAGATGAATCTGCTTTATCAAGGTCTTAAAGATTGTGTGGTGAAACCTGTCAATGGACCTAAAAGTGGGATGAAAAGACTTCCATGGAGATCAAAGTGAGTAAGACAGGACTTGTAGTCTCTAGTGGAAATATGTAAGATAGGAAAGTCAAAGTATGTGAAGGGAAGCATGATGAAATTCACTCAATATTATTGTGAATGAAGGAGCCATTTTCTCTGGGTTCCTATAAAAATCCAAGCAATAACTCAATGCATGTATCAGAGGGATATATAGAATCTAGTCATCTAGTCATCCTGCATATTCCTGTAATTCTAGTCAAACCATATGAAGAGTGAACATCAGGAACATGTTCAGCTGAGTCACTGTAAAAAATTCTGCCATTTCAACTAATATTTCTTATATATGAAATCAAAGTTAATAATTAAAAATTAAATGAAATCCATCTTCAGGTCCAGAGATACACACACAATCCCATCAAGATCTAAAGCAACACCCAAGCAATCGTGAAGGTGTAATGCAGGATTTTTTTGAGGAAACAAAACCCAAAAGAGAGTGAATTATATTGCCTTTCACCTCTTAAAAAGCATTGCTTGGCTTAAATCATGTCAGACTGAATTCACAATGTCATTCACTCAGCAATTCAGTGCACTTAAACATAAATGAAAATCTCAAAAGCATTTTATGCCATCTGTTTGGGATACTTATTGTGAACATATTTGGAGGCTGAAGTTAGTAATTGTGAGGGGAGGAAATTAACATCTTGGACTAATTAACAGCATCATCTGGAAAAGAGACACGGAATATAACCAATTACAAAACTTTCATGTTTCTCTTCTCCAAGCTATAAATAAAGATTGTTCAGTATGTCTCTCTTTGGATTTTGTTGTTGTTGTTGTTTTACTTTATTGATTTTTTTTTTCCTCTTTACAAGACTAGATCTGCACAGTGTCAAAGATTATGATCAGAAGAAATCCGAAGACATTTCAGACTCTGTGGTTCTGGTCTGACTCTGCACATCCATGTTGTTTCAGTGTGATACATCCTTACTGTTATGAGGGTTCAAAATGCAGGATGCCCACAGCTAAGCTAATTTTGGACAACAACAACATATTTATAGGAGTTTTTTCATCATCGGATCCTTTTAAAGGGAAAAAATAAATAAATTCAAAAGCAAGATTTCTCTGCCCTGATTTACATCTTAGTTTAGGACAAAGTAACGCTCCAGACTTTTGACTATATTGGCTATAATTCACTGGTTATAAAAGTGGAGACCACTGCATTGCAGACCTTCATTTTTAATGAGAAGACTCATGGCTGAAAAATCCAGACCTTTTTAAAGAGCCTGAAATCATCATGTGAAGCAAGAGGAACATGCAGTGGCAAGAAGCCCCATGATGGTGATCCACCACGTTGACAAGAGTACTAAGAAAAAAACAAACTTTTGCCTGTAGAAGGTCCCGAAGTTCACTTTATGTTCATGCATGAGTCTGGGATTACGTCCAACCTGTCTAACATGAGGCAGCTCTGGGTTTTACTACATGTATAAACTTACACTCAATGAAAAAGAGTACAGGCTCACAGGATTTCAAAGTATGCTGCAGAAAGGCATATTCTATAAACATACCTTATAAAGATATGTTGGATTGTCTCTATATAACAATCAAGTCTCATTAACTTTAGAGCAGTGCTTTAATTCTCTGATCAGTGATACCTTACAATAATAGCACAATGTAAGAGACTCGGTGACTTATCTCTAGCCTTTTCATATTACAATGCTATTATAGGAGCTGCACTCAGCCTGAGAAGAGGGAGAAGAGGCCTTGTGTTCATGCATCATGTAAATGGCTCAGAAAATTATTATTTTTTTGCCAACAATTAGGAAGTAAAGTGTTTGCCAAAGTTTAAGACAGTCTGGTGTGAAATAATAATATTTTTGCAATAAAAGCTGTGGGAAAGAAATAATACATTATGAATTAATGGAAAATTTTATGATAGTATTTTCAGAAATATTCAAAAGTCAAAGAACACCTGAAAGAAGGGTCCAAGATTATGTAAAGTTTCACAAAACCTCATCTATCTTTCTTTTGTTTCCAGCTACAAAATAGAATAGACTGTCATTAAAATTTATACAAGCAAATATACCTCATCAGCCATAGTTGCTCCCTGGAACACAATGCCACAAGTTACAGAGCTCAGACTAGATTCATAATACAGGTCAACACACCCATTTATATGCAAATTAACAGGCAGTTAAGGCAACAAAACTTTCAGACCTCAGTCTGATCATCTCATCTAGATCAGTTTATTGTCCTTATGGAATATATAGAGTCAGAGTAAACCACAATTGATCTGATATATGGAAAGACTTCTTCCTTAAACTCATTTGCTTTGTCATTTCTTAAGGCTGGAGAACTGTTTAAATGAGAACATCTACATTCCTGCAAGGTATTTTAAACTTCTCCCTCCATGAGGATTTTCTGTGGGGAAAGCAAAGGGGAAAAAAACAATCCTACTTCCCCCATTGAATCACTCATTGCAGCACCCACAGTTGGTCATCCTGCAGAGCAGTGACTGTGAGTGTGCCTCTTCTACTTCTGAACCAAAGTTGGATCCAGTTTCACATCTCTTAAAATATCAATTATTTTTGCTGTTGCATTTTAGTCAAGAATCAAACACAAAAATCAGTGCTTTGCCCTGCTTTCAAACATTGGTGTAAAGAAGGCAAATGCCACACATTCCCCCCAAAGTTTCCTTGCTGTTTGTGCTCAACATTCTGGAGAGTCTGCAAAATTCCATTCTCCCTTCATCCCACTGCCAGTGTCCCTAAG
>CM021732.1:4529036-4556853 GCA_011075105.1 Heteronetta atricapilla | reverse complement strand
GGGAAGGGAAGGGAAGGGAAGGGAAGGGAAGGGAGGAAAGGAAGGAAAGGAAGGAAAGAAAGGGAAGAAAAACATATTAATACGGAATTTGTGTTTTTGTCATGCAAGTACTCTCATGAATTACTAAGATGAAGTCACAAAAACATGTATACAGCAATATATGATATATGCAACATGCCTTAATGAATCTACGTGGAGAGCTGTGGGCACAGACAAGTATCTGACTCAACATAGTAATGCCTCCTCGCAATTCGTACCAGGATTTGTGGTTATTTCATGCAGATTAGAGAGGATTTGTAGCTTAATTTTAAAAACAATCAGCCTAGACTCCTGATCTGAAAGATTATTGTATTCTTCCAAGTAGTGATATATATAGAGAAATAAAACAAACGCTGATACTGTGATTCACCCACATTGGAGAGGTTGGTTTCTTCTCTCTAACGTGTAAGAAATGGTCACAGCAATATATAGAAGCCCAAATGGCTATGAATGGGAGACAAAGCTGCCAGTTTATAGAATCACAGAATCAAGGTTGGAAGAGACCTTCAAGATCATCTGCTCCAACCATCCCCCTACCACCAATGTCACCACTAAACCATGTCCCCAAGCACCACGTCCAACCTTTCCTTGAACACCCCCAGGGACGGTGACACCACCACCTCTCTGGGCAACCCGTCCCAGTGCCTGACTGCTCTTTCTGAGAAGAAATGTCTCCTCATTTCCAACCTGAACCTCCCCTGGTGCAACTTGAGGCCATTCCCTCTAGTCCTATTGCTAGTTACTATGAGAATAGGCCGACCCCCAACTCCCCACAGCTTCCTTTCAGGTAGCTGCAGAGAGCAATGACGTTTCCCCTGACCCTCCTCTTCTCCAGACTAAACAATCCCAGTTCCCTCAGCCGCTCCTCCCAGGACTTGTGCTCCAGGCGGCTACCACACAGATACACTGGACAGCAGCTTGAAAGTTTAAATATTGAGCAATTAGAAACAGCAGAGAGGATGAAGTCAGCATGACTGGGAACTGAAAGAAAGAGCTGAAGTGGAAAAGGATGACACATGACAGCACAACATTTGCTGCCAAGATGGGAGAGCGAAGCTCGGGAGGCACTGGATGCTGCCAAACATGGACAGACACATACCCTCTGCTTTCCCATTCTCACGTGAGAACCCCCAGATACCATATTCTAGCTGTCTAATAAAAGTCAACTTTTCTAAAAAGAGCTGGTATGGCTCCCTGTAAAACGCTGGGTGGTGGCATGCTGAACAAAAGCAGAGGAGCTGACATCTGAGGCAGCTGTGAAGTAGCAGAGCAAGTATTTCCCCCTACAAAATATGTTGATCTGATACTTGTGAGATCCTAAAGAAATCTACCCCGTGAAACTATAACAGTATCTTGTCAGAAGTCCTCTCCCAGAAAAGCTATGGGATTCATCTCACAAAGCTCAGACCTCCCAGTCCAGAGAGCTGCTGGGAGCTGATCACCGAGGGTCCCCTTTGCAGTTCAGAAGGAGAAGCAGGAATTTTTCTGGTGCAGTTCATCTGCCACATTCTGGTTCAAACGAATCAGGCCCTGGCCTCCACCGCTTCATTAGTTGGGTCTCACCCAGTGTAAGGATGGTGTAACTTGTAGGAATCTCTGCTGCAGGTATGGACATTTAATAAAGTGAATTCCTCCTGATTTTGCTTTAGACACCACATACAAAAGTATAGGTAAAAATATAAGGAGAGGAGAGGGAGAAGAGAGGGAAAGGGAGAGGAGAGGGAGAGGAGAGGAAAAATTTTATCCTTTTTTATTCTTTCAATTAGACAATTCAAGTAAATTAATTTGAGAAATCCTTCTGGCTCAAAGGCAACCAGATTAATGGTAAGCTCTCCAAATGCACCATTTCTACAATGAGATCGAATACTCATCTGAACGTAAGTCACAGTAATTTTTAGAGCTGCATAACAGAATTGGGAAGGAGTAGCTCAGAGCAACAGTCCAATTAAATGCAAAAAAAAAAATGTTAGTTTGTGCCCACAGAAGCTCAGTTGAGGGAAACAGATGCATCTAACTTCACCATGAAAATATAATTAGTGGAAGAGCTTCATGCAGCAAATTCAAAGCAAATCCCACTCTTCCTTGACAAAACCCAGACCCTGTTCAAATACAGCTTGGGAGTTTCCAGGGCAGGTGGGCATCTGGCAAATTTTACAGGGGTTCCTGCCATCAGTACTTGCATGTGAAAACAGATGCTTTGGGGAAAACACCAGGTATTCAGTGGAATGTGCTTATAACAAATGCCAGCGTTCATCTGAGAAGCTCTTACTCTCCAACAAGAGACGGCAATACAGCAAGGAGAGCCAGAATATCTGCAGGCTGCTAACAGCTTTAAGGAATAAGCACAACCCAGTGACTGGAGAGTGCTACTCAGAGAGGGAAAAAGGGACAGCATGTTAGTGAAGGGGGTGGAAGTCTTTCCTGTGGTGAGGATGGTTACTTTCCTGTAGTGTGGTTACTTTGGACCAAGGTTTATGCAAGGTGATGCTCATTAAAGGATGGTGCTAGAGGGCCATCACAGTGGAAATATTTTGCTAATTGAAGAACCAAAAAGCAATAATCATAAAATCATAAAATATCCTGAGTTGGAAGGGACCCACAGGGATCGTCAAGTCCAGCTCCTGGTTTCCTAAAGGACCACCCAAAACCCAGACCCTGTGTCTGAGAGCAGTGTCCAAATGCCTCTTAAACTCCTGCAGTTCAGTGCCATGACCACATCCCTTGGGAGCCTGTCCCAGTGCCCGACCATCTCTTGGTGAGGAACCTCTTTCTAACATCCCCTGTCCCAGCTCCATGCCATTCGTTTCAGTCCTATACTTACGATATCTTTGGCCGTTCTCAGCCCTGTAACTTAGCTTTGCTTAACACAGCAGCATTTGGCAGTATACAGTAGTTTGGCCCCGCTTCACCAGAAAAATAATTTCCATTTGTGATAGAAGGTCTAAATAGAAGTTTTCACAGGAACCTGCAACCTGAAGCCTGAGCCAGCTAAGGTTACAGTAAAAGGAAAGATTGCTTCCCCGGCTCCTGAAAAACGCTCTCCTTTTTGAGTCATCCTCCAGCTCTTTTAATGCCCTGTCACTACTTGCCTCTACATTAATCCTAGAGGCCAGCTACTACCAGCTGGTGATCCCCAGACGATTCGGGAGACGTTGCCCTGTGATCCTACAGGCCAGCATGTATTTGCAGCTCTGCCAGGAAGTCTGGAAAAGCAGAATCTAAGTCTGCAAGGAGTAGGAAGTGCAATCTCAGTTCAATAAAGCAACTGAACACATGCTCTGTTCTAAGCGTGAAATTAAATTCATCCTCATTCAGAAATACATTAAAAAGACTCAAGCATCTGCTACACTGAGGCCACAGCTATCAGCACGGCTGTCTTTGGAACTTGAGGATACACCTTCATGAAGCATCTGCCTATGTGCTGTGCTGAGGAAAGGAGTCAGGGGAGAGGCTCTTCACCCGCTGCGAGGCACGCATGTGCTCCGTGCCTTTCTGGGTACACCGAGAAACTGCTTAAAGCCACCCATGAGCCGGACTGTTCTGACCAAGCCTCCATGCTCTCCCAAAGCAAAACGAGATATTATAAAGGATTAAAATAACATTAAAATCATTGGCTACAGCTGTCTTCAACTAAAACTGTTTAAAAGAAAGACTTTCCAGTTTTATACTCTTGAAGAGTTTTGCTCCTCATTCCCTGTATCTGTGGATATCATGTTCAGCACCTGGAAGGGTGGCAAGCCCTTCACTGCACTCCTGGCTTCACACGTGCCATTTCCCTTGGTCTTTACATCATTACTAACTCTTCCCCACACTTTCCACACAGTTCACGTCATCATAAATCCCCTCAGCATCTCGGCTGGGATTCACCCCACTCACCTACTTCAGAAGCCGTTGTTTTAGTGGAAGACAGAAGCACTATCAAGGCACCACCCATGACCTCTGCTTCAAAGATCTAGTTTAGGGTGACATGACTTACGCCCTGGCGAGGCACTACACAAGGATGCCAGGCTGAGTAGCTCAAATTTAAAGTGATACTTACTCGGATGAACAGCAGTATCTCAGCTGTCCCTCCGAGGCAAACTACCTGAGCAGTACCTGCAAGGATCACTCACCCATCCATCGTTATCATGCCGCCACTCACACTTCAAGGCCTCCTTTCATGGCATCCCCCAGTTCCAGCTCATCAAATACGAACTCCTTATGCTCGTTTTAGGGCTTGTTTTTAGCAAGCAAGCTCCTGCCGTTTTTACCATTTCACATTATGGATCAAGTCTCTAACCAGACAAGTCTCTGCTTTCACTGTTCGGGGAAATGTCAGCAATGGACCCTCTGTATCCCCCGTAAAATGTTCCTTTGGCCTAAGACTTCATGGCAGTTCACTGCTGATGAGCAATGTCACCTCATGGGCTCAGTCTTAATTCTCTTTCTGTCCGTCCACCACTTTTTCCCTAAAGCTGCTAGTTCTTGGTCTGAAGCCCATTGTTAGTTTTTGAAAAGTGCATATTATAGAGAACTGAACCAAAAGAAGGTCTAAGATCAGATTTTTACCCCCCAAAGAGGAATTATAAAGCAGCTGGACTCTTCTCAGAAAGCATCATTCACAGGTTGCCTCAAGGGAACAATCTCACGGGACATGACAAAGAAGCACGCACCATGACCTGAGCATCAGAAATGGGGTTCAGAGATGTTGGGAAATCTGTTTGCAGATTTTTGAAAGCAAACTCTGTGAAGCCCAAGCAGAAATATCTGGTTTTGGAGTTAGCCTTGCTTTGAGAAGGTGACTGGACAAGAGACCTCCAGCAGTCCATTCCGACATTCCAATATTCCATATTTTTTTATGTTGGTAGATTTTTAAATTTCATTATTCTAGAATATATAGCTCCTATGGTTAAAATATATATATATATGTTAATTTAAAAAAATATATATATATATATATTTTAAAAAACAGTAACTCCCAAACCCTTCTAATTGGCAGTGTTATAATTAACAATTTACAGACTGTATCTTGATTTTTTTCACTCATATTTCTAGTATTGTGGGTTCTGTTCTCATAGTCATAATTAAAAGATTATGCCAAATGCCATGAAAAAGTATTTTTTTTAATATATATATATTTAAAGGTAGAATTTTCTTTTTAATATTCTTTTCTGTCAGAAATAAATACCAGAAGTCTGCGAAGAGTTGAAAATGTTCATGAAATTAATGAATATTCATGAAATTCACTTGCTGGGGGGGGTTGTTACTGTTAGGTGGGTCTCTCAAGTTCAAGATGGACTAAATAGCTGATCTCCCAGCAGACGGGATGTGGGCAAGATGAGGAAAGGTCCTCACTCCATCTGACTTGGAGAGCACACCTGGTCAAAGCTGTGTCATCTGCTCTGAGCCGTCATTCTGCTCTGCCTGCCAGCCAGAGGGTAACTGGCTTTCCTCGCGGATTTGAAAGAGTCAACCAGCAACAGAAGGTGCAGGCTGGTGCCTGGACGTCCTTGCTCCCAGGACGAGGAAACAGCAGGAGCAGGAGCACAGCGGGGACTGGAACTGAGAAAGCTGAGCAGCAGCGCCTGTGATGGCCACACTGCAAAGGAGAGCCCAGGGAGCTGCCTCACGCGCCACCTCTCTGCTCCTGCTGGCGTGAGACTCCTGAAACCCAAGCTGCGGCTGGGCTCTGGGAGTCTGCTACTGCCACTCAACGGGAATCAACACTTTAGTCCGTGCAGGAGACGCCTGCTAGCAGAGCCTGGCTGCCAGCCCTGCCGACAACCTGCTCGGGCTCATCAGCTCACTTCCTTTTACTCGCTTTCGCCTTCTTCCCTCCTTCCTCCCAGAACTTCCCGTCCGCTGGAAAAAGCCACCCCTGTTGGAAGACGGCAGTCCCAAAAGTGAGCCAGCACAGAGATAACAGCACTCAGAAAGCCTCCAGTGTCTCAGGGACCTGGGTAACAAGCAAGAGAGATTATCCCCCAGCCCTCAGAGGCGAGTGGCTCCCTTCCAGTTCTCTGGCACTTCAGCTACTATTACCAGGGCAAGGGCTTAGCATTGTAGTGAGGACAGCTAATGTATTTTAATCTCCATCTGCATTGCTCACTATTTACTTTCCCGGCATACACAACCCAGAGCAGATAGTTATTCAGGCAGGATTATGCAAAAACTTTGCAGAGCTTTAATTAGTTTCACTTTCTTACAGCTCTGTCGAAGAAGCCCTTTTCATCTCTCGAAATACCAAGTGGATTTCCTTTCATATTTAGGGAAAACGAGACACTTTCCTGTACAAACATGTCATTTAATGGCTCGTTCCCAGAGGACGGCTTCCAAGTTGAGCTCCATGACAGAGCTGTCGGGGTGGGGAAGGAGACACGTAGGGGCACGAGCAGCACGTTCCCAGCACCCTACTCACAGCCCAGGCTCGTTTGCACTGCCCCAAGGTACTCACAAGCCAGAGGTCAGGACCGGGTGTTGAAACCCATCTCTGTGCAGTGCCCTTCTCAGAACCCCGCTGTCACTACCACAGCCCTTCCAAAATGGCTTGGCCTTTGGCAAGCTCAGCCTTTGGCATGCCTTCTGCTTTGAAAGCCAGTCCAAAGGATCCCAAACTGAGAAGCGATCGCTGCTTACAAAACCACAACGTGCTGTATGGCCAAGACCAGCGTAGGGAGCATCCATCAGACACCTCCAAACTGGCACCAAAAACTGGAGGTGAAAATTTCGCACATTTGGCCATGACTGGTGAAATTCAAGCAGCCATTTATCTGAGGGACAGCACTTGTTGGCTGACTCTCATCGTAGTGCTAAATGACTGGTTTCCATTCATCTTCCCTTGTCATTTTATCAAACACTTCAGAGAAAGAAAAAATAAAATGCATAAAGCTCTTTACCCAACGCTAGCCAGTTCAAACCAAATACAGCTATTTACATAAGAATAACAGGATTAGCTTAAAAAAAAAAAAAAAAGTATTTCATTATAAAGAAATAGGTTGATAAAGCAAACCAGCAGCAAGTGTTTAGTTGTCAAGGCTGGCACTTATGAATAGGAAGGTAATGAGGCAAAGATGATGTTTATGCATTGCTTTGATACATAACATTGCATATCCAAAGGGGCAAGGAAGTGCCACAGGCTCGCTGGACAGCTCCAGCTTCACCTCTCAGAGTTAATAGCTGCAATTTAAGTGAGAACAAACTACATTTGAGATCAAAACTGGCATAGGTCAAAAGAAAAGGAGACTGTGTACATGGTCAATATTTGATTTAGTCATTTCAATTTACAGACACAGAGCACAAAAGTAAATTACTGAAGAAGTGTTATTCACTGTATAAAATTCTGTTCTAAAGTAAACCAGCTTTCCCCCAAAGTCTCCTTCTTGGGTTTACAGTGCTGCAAACCTGAAAGTGACATAAACTAAAAATGATTGAGTTCAGCAGTGAGCAGTGTTTTTACCACCTACATTTCCTCACTTCCCTCCCACAAGATTAAAAAAAAAGTTAAAAAAATAAAAATCTGCAGAACTATTTTAAAAATCCAGAAATATGCAAATTTTTGTTCTAATAGCAATGGTTTTTTTTTTTTAATATTTTGTTTCAGAATACAATGAACAAAACAAAAATAAAAAGAAAGTCACATCCTTAAAAAGCTGGTATTATCCACTAGCCTGGTATTATCTCTCAGATCATCACATCACCAGCAGGATCCTGCAGTAATCTCTAGCACAAAGAAAGCTGATCGCTGGACTCAAAGCAATGAAGAGTTTGCTTTGGAGGAAAATGCCTCCCTCGGGCACTCATGGAGAGCCTTGAGCAATGGGAGTACAGCACGCTCCGTCTAAGCTAATAAATCAAACAGTGCAAAGGTCTGTTTTAAGCACTTAATCATTTACACTGTTAAATTTTAAGGATGGTTTCTGGCCACGTTTTTGCCCCAGGCAATTCAGCAGTATCTCAAACAGTTCCCGGGAATGATCTAGGAGTGAGGCTGCACCATGGACCGTTCTCAATATGTAGCTTGTACACAGTGCCCATTTGCGAGGCTGAAGGAGTATAATAGTATGGGTAGAAGCCACTCTCAGGCATTTGGTCTGAAGAATGAAAAGCTGTCCTATCAATCTTAACATCCTAGTAGACATACAACCTCTGGGAGTGAAACTGAGTGTGGACCTGGTGGTCCTTGCACTGTAATGAGATCGAGCACTGTCTTCCCCCAGCATCTTCAGTGGTGGCATGAAAGAAGCAGGGCAGGCACAACTGCAAACCATCTGGTTTGCAGCCTGAGGACTGCAGAGTTCAGAGACTTAATCATTACTTCTCCTCCGCTCTTGACAGAATAGTAATAGCAGATGTCTTACATGAACAGAAATGAAAGTCTGCTTTCTCTCTGGCTAAGGGCAGCACTGAAATGTTTCTTGGCAAAACCACCGTCAGCCAACATTAGCCATTCTTCGTTGCGTACAACCACCTCCTTCAAACGTACTGCAATTATCACACAATGGCTTCAGCCCTGTCAAAGCACTCCACCAGCAAAGGCTGCTCATGATGGGTTATTTATGCTGCATTCGTTCACAGTAGCACTGAATTCTGGCAGTCTTAGGCCAGGAATATTATTTAACTTGTCACCGCTGGCTGATACACTCTAACTGCTCTGGTTTTAACAGCTTCAGGAGAGAATATGAATTAAAGCAAGCTCTGCTTTTGTTTTTGATGAATAATCCTCCCCCCCATCCAAATTACATGAGCACAGCATGGGCTCTATATCAAAATGTCAAAAGATCCATTTAACTTTGCATCATGTTTTCTGTTTTTTCTTTCTTTCTTTTTTTTTTTTTTTCATATTCAAGTATTTGCATTTTCCAGTGTATCATACGTACAGAAACCCTTTAAGAGAACATAAATCTCAGAGCTTACTAAGCAACTCTTCACCTTCTTGCTGACCAGCCTTGTGAAATCTGACAGCCCGTTTGCACCAGCATTTTCATCTGGCAGATCTAATTCCACACTAGAAAGTTGCATCACTTCATACCTGCAGTTCCCATAAAGCACAATTGCTCAGCTGCTGCGAAAACTATTTTCCTTTACTTAATCACATAAGGGCCGGCTCCCACCAGCAGCCATGCCTTTTCTCAAGTCCACAAATGTGAATACAGCCACTGACTTTGTGAAAACGTTGAAGTGTTTTCAAGTTAAAGGGGAATCTAAGAGCTTTGGATTCCAGCCAAAGTTCTTAACTGTGGCTCTTAAGCTTCTAGGTGAAAAGTTTTACCTACCTGTAAAGCAAATACAGGTTTACCAATAACATATCCAGGTGAAAACATTCCCCCAAACCATAAAAGCTCTGCTTTTTCTACAAGTGGAGCATTCAGAGCTGTTCGAAACATAAGATCCTGTTCCAGCGCGTTATTTCCAGATAATGCACAGACATAGACACGAGTCTGTAGCAGACGTGCGTATGCTACATCCAAACAAGCTCCTCCATATAAGCACACTCAGATTATACCACAAGTACACATTTGTCTCAGAATAAACACATTTTATGGAAACTTGGCATTTTGATTCTTAATCTGTGGGTTGTGTTTTTTGTTTTTTTTTTTTCCTTTCTTTTTTCATTTTTCTTTCAATGCAGCTGTTTTACTTTTAAAGAAGCAACCCAACTACAAATATTTAGAGCAATAATTCAAATGCAAAGCTACAGGAAACTGAAAAAAAAAAATGTCCACAGATTACATCTCCAGGGGAAATGTGGCAGTTCTGAGTCACTAAAAAAGAAATAGCATGGCAACTCTGGGTACCTGCGTACTTTTTTGATAACCTCACTAGCACGAAGTCCCACGTGCACTGATCTCTGACCAGGTAAAAGGGACATTGACAGATCTGAGAGAATGCTCCCTGTCTTCTAAGGAAGCTACTGCAAAGTTCTTAAAACAAAACCGTTGCTCGCTTTTGGAACCTTTTGCTTTCCCACACCTGACTTCCTTCATTGTAAATCAGATCACACTAAAAGCAAGCAAACAAAAAAGGCAGAACATCCAGAAAGAGAACAGCTTTTCTTCCTTTGGTCCAAGCACACTGTTGTCCAGAAGGATCCCTGCCCCTTTTTTAATGTTGTGGGAACAGCCATAACAAATTACCAGTAAGATCAATGCATCTCCTGCTTAACCTCTCGCATTTGCTTTGCAAGTATCACTTAACACACTTAACTATCACTAAAACAAACAAGCCACCAAAGAAGTCAGCCTGACTTAGGAGCGTGGGCAGGGAAAGCTGTTTAAAGTTCAGACTGAAACAGGCTAATCTTTCCTGCACCTCATCCCAGCACCACCCAGGGAGAAGCTGCTGATGGAGAAGGACCATAAGGAAAATCCTCTTTCATTTTACTCCGGAGAAAGTCAGAGCAAACACTTGGATGAATGCATGGGCTGAACCACCAGTGTTTGCTGATCCCTGCTGTGAAGAAGTGATGGAAACTCAGCACATGCTGCGAGGAGAGCAAGTGGGGCGGGAGGCTGGGGACGATGGGCAGCAGCCAGGACCACCCAGCTGGGGTGGTGGCAGGAAAACCCCTTTCGTTTGGGTAAGGGGCTCCCTTGGGGCAGAAGCCAGGACCCAGTGGCATCCCTGTGCTGGGTCTTTTTGCCAAAAAGGCCAAGGAAAATGGATGGTGAGGTAACTCACCAAGAAGGGCTTTGAGAGGATGGTGTCACCCCCAGAGGTGGGTGGCCAAGGGGAGAGGGTGTTTGGGCACAGAGCAGACAAGTGGGATCCATGAGGGATCTGTTAGCAGCCACCCGGACGGGTCCCTAACTACTGAGGGAATGGGTGGGATCCGTGAGAGATCCATCAGCAGCTACCCTGACAGGTTCCTCAGTGCTGAGGGGAACTGGCAGGATCCATGAGGGATCTGTTAGTGGCCACCCACACAGATCCCTCGGTGCCAAGGGAACAGGCACGATCCATGAGGGATCTGTCAGCAGTCACCCGGACGTGTCCCTCAGCGCTGGGGGAACGGGCGGGATCCATTAGCGGCCACCCGGCCAGGTCCCCTCAGCGCTGACAGGAACAGTCAGGATCCACGAGGGATCCGTTAGCCGCCACCCGCACGGGTCCCTCAGCGCTGAGGGGGACGGGCGGGACCTGCGAAGGACGGGGCACGTCCCCCGCTCCCTCACAGACCGAGCGGGCTCCCCGCGGTCGCGGGGCGTCCCCCGCCCTCCCTTCCCTCCCTGCCTGCCTGCCCCCGCGCCGCCCCTTCCCCGGCCCCGGCACTTACGGGCAAGAGCAGGAGCGCGGCGGCCGCCGCCGCCGGGAGGCTGCGCTGCGGCGCCCGCCCCGCCATAGGGGCCGGCGGGGCTCGGGGGGGGTCTCCCCGGGGCTTGCGCTGCCCGCTCAGCCGGAGGCTCCGCGCTGCCCCGGAGCTGGCATCGTCCCCCCCGCTGCTGCCCCTGCCCCCTGCCCGCCGCCGAGGAGCCAGCCCCGGAGCCGCCGGCGTGTCCCAGGGCAAACCCCCGGGAGGGAGGGAAGGAGGGAGCCGGGCGGGGGAGCCAAGCCCGCCCTCCGCCCCGGACGCCTCGGGGATGGAGGCGGCTGGGGCTTGAGGGGGAGAGGGAAGGGGATTGCGACCCCCAAAGCCTCCAGAAATATACTCTAGATTTCAGTCTCCCCCTGCACTGGATGCAAAAGAGGTCAGTCACCCCTCCGCTAGGCACTGGGTGCAATACTGACTTCGCAGTGCACAATGCTTCAGGTGCAATGGGGTCATCCCTTCCTCAAACAGTTAGCTGTTGTGAGCCCCTTCCCCAGGCAAAGGGGATGCCTTCAGTGCAAACCTCCAGAAATAAGGAGGATCCTTTCAAACACCTGTGTACTGGGGGTTCCACTGTCCCTAAATTGTTTAGTCTGGGGAAGAGGTGGGTCAGGGGAGACCTGATTGATCTCTGCAGCTACCTGAAAGGAAGGGATGGGGAGCTGGGTCAGCCGCTTCTCACAGGTAACCAGTGATAGGACTAGAGGGAATGGCCTCAAGGTGTGCCAGGGGAGGTTCAGGTTGGAAATGAGGAGACATTTCTTCTCAGAAAGAGCAGTCAGGCATTGGGATGGGTTGCCCAGGGAGGTGGCGACATCACCGTCCCTGGGGGTGTTCAAGAAAGGTTGGACGTAGTGCTTAGGGACATGGTTTAGTGGTGATATTGGTGGTAGGGGGATGGTTGGACCAGATGATCCTGAAGGTCTTTTCCAACCTTAATGATTCTGTGATTCTATGGCGCTAAGTCTCCATGAGCAATGGGACTCCCCCTAACCACACTGTAGGTACAATAGGTACTGCTCTCCAAAACAAGGTACAATGTGGACAGTCCCACAATAATCTAGGAGCAATGAGACCACCACTGCCAAGCTGTTAGGTGCACTGCTAGCTCCATTTCCCCAAAACTTTCAGGAGCAATGAGTTCTTCTCTGTTCAGATACAAGGTGTAGAGTGGACCACCCTTTGAGCCTTGGGAATCAATGGGGAATCCTCCCTGGTGCTATGTGCAAGGTGAACCATGTACCAAGCCTCCAGGATTAAGGAGAAACCTCCCCCAAATGCCTCAGGTTCACTGTTACTATGTGCAGTGAAGACTTCTACCTCTGTGATAACAAGAAGCAAGTCTTGGGCTTCCTAGGTGCCCCAGGGGCAAAAGGATTTCAGTCTGTCAGTCACCAAGTTCACCAGAACTCCTTCCCCAAAATCTCCAAGTTTGTAGGCATCAATTTTGCTATTGCCCAGCTGTCAAGGGAAGCTTTTTCTCCCCCAGTACCATTCCCTGTGAAACTCCCCAAGAGCATGTCTCATCTGGGGACGTGCATCCTCCTAGCCAGGCAAGCTGACGGCAGCTGGGTGGCTGTTTTTTGTGCTCTTACTCTCTGAAACAAGAGACATTTGTCCTGCCCTTCACATCTACAGATACTTGCCAGATTGGGTCCCTATGCAAACAAAGACAAAACAGGGTTATCCTGTATTTTCACATCATACACAAACTGACACACTTGCCCAAGGGGCTTTTGCCCCCTTGCTCTATTGCCCTAAGATGGCAGTTGGTGCTAAGGAATTGGAGTCCTACCCATTTGGATGCCAAACCCTATGGGGGTCCAAAGGCTCCTGGATCTAACAGACTAATTACTCCCTGCCTTCTGCATCCAGCTAGGTCCCTCCATACAATGGATGCATTTGTGGTATTGTTAGACTATGGGCACCAGGCCAAGCTCTGGGCTTCCTGGTGCCAGCACTGAGATTTTTTTTTTTTTTTTTTTTTTTTTCTCCTCTGCTTCATCCCATCTGCCCGGCAGACAGCCAGCTGTGTTGTGAATACAGTCCCTACCTGCCCACAGCTGCAGCTGGGACTGTCCCCAAAAGCCCAGCGATGTCCTGAGGCACATAAGCATCAGTCACAGCTGTGGAGTAGTAGTAGTTATGACCTGCTCCTTCCCAGCCCAGTTGCTGGGTTTCCATAGGGAGCAGTGCCATGAACTGCCTGGTGCCTCTGATGGGCAAAGCCTACCCTGTTGCTAACAGTCTCCTTTCAGGGAGGCAGTGCCTCTTCCTCCCTTGGACACTGCCTTTCCACTACCCCCCTTTGTTGTTTTTCAGTCAAAATTGATTAGCCTAAAGGTAATGGCAGCACAGAGGAAAGAGTTCCTTTTATATAACAAATTATCAGTGTTTGCGTAAACCTAGCAAGGCTTACTTTGGGTTAGAAGTGCCTGGACATCTTTCTCTGGGGCCTTGAATTATTTTGCCTTTTGTAATTTGATCAAAAAGACATAAAGCAGCAGCTTCTCACCCTCTTCAGAACACCTACAAGGAGGTTTAAGTACGTAATCCCATGCAGGAGTGTATCACACCATACCACAGCAAGGAGATGGACTCTTACATAGAACAGTGGACCTGGAATCCTCCTCCTAACACACCAGCAATGTTTTCACAGAAAGGAAAAAATGCCTACACATTATTTTCTCTTTTCCTTTAGTTATTCAACTGTTTGAATGCATTTAAATATTTAAGCTTTCCTGATTTTCCCTCCCTTGTCAGTTGCACACCACCATTTGTTTTCTTTCATTATTAAAAGAAAACAAAAGCATAGCCCAAAGTTGCATGCTTCCAATTAATATGAATGCTTTCATGAAAATTCAAAAGAAGGAATAAATCCAGCACAAGTTTTTATTGCATTTAAACATCCACCTCCAGGACTGGAAACTTACACGCAATGGGATTACATGAACTCAAGAGAACTGGTAAAGGAGGCCTGGAGCTGCGTGTGCACAGACATAGGTCCATTGCCCTGAAACCAGAAAGGTTTTGCAGCACGCTGCTCCATGGCTTTCTGTTATGATTTGTCTGTGTTTATTGCGTTGTCCAGAACCAGAGGCTCATAATGTTAAAAGCTGTATTGAAACAGTACAAAACAACTTCCAACTGTGACTATCTGTGGATTAAACAAGTCATTCCCCCCGCCACATTTCTATGGCTTTTCCTCTTACAGCTGATCACAAAGTCCAGCCAAAGCTTCCTATTGACTGGTTTGCTTACAAGGTCACACCTCGTCAGATCTGCTTGTATTCTTTAAGGAGTGAGCTCATGTTGCAACTTTTCTTCAGTCACAGTGCTCCTGGGGACTCTTCTCACAATCGTCTCCTTTTATAAAACTTGTAGGAACACTCATCATACCTTTTGACTTTGTGTAAAATTGGTGAAAGAGTTAAAATGGAGATGGAGAGGCGTATACAAAGATATACACACATAAGTGGTGCACAGATGTGGTATATGAAATGCAAGCCTTATTGTTTTAGGGAACAGACTAAGACCCAAGAGATCACTACACAGAGGTTTAGGAATGCAGGAGAACGTGACAATTCTGATCAGCTGGATGGAGAGAGTCTCCATTTAGGATCATGGCATGAATCCAACTGTTCAGTTCTCGCCCTAATGACTTTCAGATATTGCTTTCAGCTATGACCATACAAGGATGATTCTCCTTTCCTTGTTTGGTTTTGTGGTGATTTTTTTACCCTTCATTTTCTTTTTAAAGCTTGAGTCCTGAATGGACTTAGACATATCTATCTTCAACCCTAAGCCTGCAAGTATTCCCACTGCTCCCAGTGGTGAAACTGTACAGAAACCATTCTTGATGGAGGAGGAACATGGCCAGCTCTTGGTGTAACATGTAACACGTAACACAATACAGTTCTTACCATGTCTGGAACCCTAAGGAGTTTCTACAATGCACCTAAGTAATTTGATAAGCAGTTATAAGAATAATAGAGCAGACATTACACAAGACATAAGTACCCAAAGGGTTGAAAGGAACTGACTCAGGTGCCAACTTTCTCCCTCTGAAGTATTAGCTGATCTCTCTGAGGGATGAGACATCTTTCACTAAAAGTAAAGGGAACCAAGAGGAAATATCAAATATGTCTCTCCAGGTGAGATCCATAGCCCTCTCCTTGGAATGTGTTCCCAGCAAATCAATGGCAGGTGTCACTTGACTGGGGTGCTCATCTGCCAAGTGGGACACCGTAGGTATTAAGCTGTGTTCCTAAGGTCAGTCTCCGGGGCTGAGCTCCAGTTGCTTGTCTGCCCTATGACTATTCTGAAACAGCACAATCTGTCTTCTCCTGAAGTAGACCCTGGACTGAAAAAGTCCTGGGATCAGAAAGAGATAAATACGCAGTTATCACAGGCATATGGTTGGATGTGGAGTGGTTCTTGTCCTTTATGGATGACCTTCACCACACGGCCTGTGTTCAGTTTCTGGCCGTGGTCTCAAGCTCTGCCTAGGGCCTTTCCACACATCACTAAATGGAGCTTTTACTTCTCCTGTCAGCACTCAAATGATGCAGACTTTTTGGGAAAGAGGACAGACTGGGTCCCCATTTGGGACCTCAAATAAATTTTAGGTCTCTTGTGCAGCATCTGAATAGATCCAGTTTTAAATATGTATCAAAGGTGTTTTATTGATCTCCTAAGCTAATAAAAATAAACTATTTTCAGAGATGCTATGACAGCTCAGAGCAGCTACAAATCTCCGAAAGTGTTGTACTGCCTGTCCCCTTTTGCCTACATCAGTTTCAAAGAGGCAGGTGAGTTGGTCTAGGTATGCCGGACTTTAAAAAAGTCAGGCTAGGAAAGGGAATGGGAGGAGTCCCCCTGCTTCCAGCAGAGCAAATGCCATGGTGAAAAGAGCACATGATGACATTTTAAACCAGAATGATGTCTGCAAGAGAGGAAAGCTGGCTGGAGAGATCTTATTAATAATGAATGTAGTGGTTTCCTGAAATAATGGCGGGTCAGAGTTGGTAGCAAGCAAAGCTCAGTATAAGAGAAATCACTTTGGCAATGTAGAGGCACATAGCTTTTTCCTCTGCAACTTTGTACTTGCAGTTACTCTTGAATGAGTAGTGTAAGTGGGATGGAGGAAAAAAAGGTTATGTTTAAAGAAAGTTCCATTATTTGAAATGTTTCCTAATAGTGAAGTCTCTGGGGTGCTGTAGAGTAGGGAGGGAGGAGGAAAGTGAGGTGGAAGCATCACCCTTTAGGCATAAAATAGATTTTCTGGCTTTCTTTACCGTGGAACTCATGTAGACACCATATTCTCATGGAATAATGCAGGGCTTTTCCCTGGGACAGGATGACCAGATCAGTGCTTTGCACATGCTACTGCCAAGGCAATGCAACCAGCTCAGGGCTTCCCTAGAGCCCCACAGACCTCAGCTAACACTGATCCTGTAGGGGCTGAGAAAATTGTTCTGGTGGCTGCAGGCACTGCCCAATGCTCTTCTTTCCTGAGTCAGATGGGGGACAGCAGAGCTGCCATGCTGGGGGATGCTGGTCTGGGTGCCTTGCAGTCAGACTTTCAGGTGCTCAAGCAAACAGGCTGGGAAGTGCAACTGGCAGCCTGGACACCATTGCTCTGTGGGGCTCCCAAAATTCTTGAAGTGGCTCCAGAGCCAAATGTCCTGTCTAGACAAGGCTTGCAGCCTCTCTTCATCCCAAGACCCTCCTGAAGGGAAAACAAAGGCAAAGCAGAGCTTTAAGATCAGGAGTTCCACCCCGGGGTAAGAGGAAGAATAGACCACGGATGTCACTAAATCGCTGTTGTTGCTATTGCTGTTCTGTCCTTGACCTGTAGACATCAGCTCACGGCAGACATTGAATATGAGGTACTGACTTGTACTCCCTGTCCCTGACCTTGGGGGAAGGACCAAATTTTTTCCTTTCACCTTTCTCCAGGTGAAAAAGAACAGGTCAGTGCACTCCCAGATGGTGCATAGCAGTCATGATGGGAGGGTAGTTGGACTTGTATGAAAGAATCTGAAAAAGATAGTTAAGACTACTATCTGCTTTGGAAAGATGATTATAAAGAAGGGGCAAATGTGTGGTGATACTCTGATCATCCAGAGATCTGTGGCTCATGTGAATATTGATATAGCTGTATTTGTATTTAAAGTCTTATGGGGGCTTCCTCCAATGTTTTCCCCGGTCATCCAATAAATTTTTCCTGCGCCTAGGGATTTATTATTCCTGGGGATAAGCTGCTTTTTTGCATGTTTCCTGAAGGAGAAGGAGGTGGTATTGATTACACAAATGATAACATAGGTCCCATTTCAGGAAATCATTAGTTCCAAATAACTTTCAAGTTATGTCTGTGGAAGCAGGTCTTGGAGTTTCACAGAGCAGAATTGGAATGTCTGTTTTAGGTGCTGTTCCACTTTTTAAAATCAGATATGTATTCGGCACATTTTGTGATTTTTTGCACTCTTTATTTATTTTGTGGGGGTCTCAGTTATTTCAGTATCTGAGTTGTTGACAGTTTATGGCCTGAGTCACTTTAGGATTTCCGTATGAGGGTTTCCATCACAGCACCACACTCAGCAGGTCAGGAATTTTCTTAGAAAAAACTTTTTGCCAATGCAATGCTTGTTTTATTTCTTGCCATCATCTGACATCACTGTTTGTTTAGCTTTTGTGTGAAATATTTGAAAATCACTTCTCTTTTTGCTGTTTTCCCCCAGAGCTGTTCTCTACCTTTCTGCAAGCACACAACGTAGCAAAAAACCAACCAAACAAAAAATGTTAGTGATATTTCAGTTGCCTGACACTGTCAGCTTTAGTGGAGGAACTTCTAAAATTTAACTCAGCAGCTGGCAGGTAAATGAACCAGAAACAGCTTTACAAACATTTAGTTTGTCAGTGACAGCAATAATACTGCAATTTTTCTGTTTGTAACTATAAGGACTTCAGGAAAGTAACAGTGGCGTTACGTGCAGGAGAACTGGGTTTACAGAGTGGAAGAATGTATAAAATAAGGATTTGCACAACCCCTTGCCCGGAATTCAGCTGCCAACAGCATTTCTCTCTTTAATCTCTGTAGCGTAATAGTGCTGTGTCATTCCCAAAGAAAAGTATTGACTTTTCCCAAGGATAATAGCCTTCTATTTTGGATTGTGCTTGCTGCATTTTTCCATTCCGGGTGCCTAAAGATAGCCACTTGAAGCCACTTTGGGCAGTAAGCACATGCATTTGTGTAAGGACCAGCTTTCTTTCAATGAGACATATCCACACAAACTAAGAATTAGATATGTCTGTAACTCAGGACTCTCCAACTGGACATACAGTAAATTCTTCTGAAGTTACTGAATGTGACCATAGAGTTTGTTTTTGTGACATTTGTATTAATACATGAATTGCTTGCAAAAATCTTACTGCCAAGAAACTAATAGTCGAGTAAATTACTTATCTTGTGTTGGGAAAGAAAAACAAGATACTTGTACATAATATGTTCTTCCTGTTACTTCTCTCCCTTTGGTCATCTCAGTTTTACTATGTGCTATTAGAGTCAGCAGCAGCACAATACTCCATTTGGCAAACAATAGGGACAGAAATTATGCTGATAAATAGAAATAAATGCAAGCAGACAGATTGCATACTAAGCAGATGATCCCGTTAATATTTCAATCTCTGCATGAGACATTCATAATGTGTCCAGCATAGAACATTCAACTTTCAAAATGGGACTCAGGAAATGAGACATCGGTTCCCAGGAAAGTTTCTGGCTCAACAAACTGCCATCGTAAGTATGACTAGGCTCAATAAAAATAATTATTTACAAGTTTCTACAGATGATCTGCTCTCTCTAAACTCCTGTTATAATCACTGGACATGTAAACAATACAGTCTGAAATGTCCAGCTTCACTTCATGTCATCCTAAACTCAATGTCTACAGCCAGTCTGTTGACTCGTAATCCAGTTCTGTATCTTCCTTTAAGTATGAAAAGATTTGAGAGCCATGAGTTCAGATGGGAACATCTACATTTTAGATATCTGAAGTTAGATGAGATGAATCCCATCCAATCTTTCCTGAAAGAAACGCACACCCTACACTGCACGTTTTATTTCTTGCCATATACTTGGCTGTTCTTCATTGCTACAGTATTATGACAGTTTGCAGTGACTCAAGATCTGGCCCAGCGTGCTTAAATCCTCACTTACAGGCATCATATTTAGACAAAAGAGCTCATTTGATTTCTAACGCCCATCTTGTTCACAGCAATTAATTAGTGCTACCTTTGGCGATAGCCCCCTATGATGAACATCTGTCATCCAGAATCTGAGTCAAATCTGCACACATTGCTTTATTTTATACGAGAGCTCTTACAAGCAGGAAAGCTGTAGGAACTTTTAGACATTCATGTTAATTCGCTCTTAAATATTTCAGTAATCAGCTCCAGCATTTTCAAACTTGATGGCTTTGGGTATGAAATTTCACAGAGTAATGCTTCGTGCACTCAGTCAGTACCTAATTAAAATACATGCTCGTGGGCTTACTGTGGCTCAGCCAATACTGCTTATGCTCATTCTCTGTAGCCCTGCTGAAGAGCAGTCATAATCCCTTTCCATTGGAGTTTTTTGCATTGGATGTCTTTAGCTCTAACAGTCTCCATTTTCACTAAGAGGTCATTCCAGAGGTCTCACAATGGCTTATTTTATAAAGAAATAATGACTTACGTATGCTACCTTAAATTTGGATGGTTCAGCCTTTTGCAGGCTACATATCAAACACCACTACTGAAACCTCCCAGATGAAGGGTAGAAGAAGTTAGCAGTGGATCCTCTAAAGTCTAAGGGTGATTTATGAGTTATAATAGTAGAAAAGGGATGCATAATTTCATGCTTATTTATCAGAGAACTGGTAATAAACAATTTAATTTTGCTCAGAAATCAAAAGCCCTGGGTATCAGCTGTTTGTCAGTGAATGCTGTGTTACACGCTGAGATATTAAATAGAAAGGAAAAGATCATAGCTAGGACTAATGCAATTTACACTATAATAAAAACAGAGGTAGAGAGATTGAACTAAGGTACCTGCAGTTGAAATGCTTTAAGGGTGTGTGATTTTTCAAGGGTGTTTGTCTTCATTTTTATGTGGAAAATAAGCAAGATACTTTTTTCCAGAATAGCTGATGAGAGCAGTTGACTGAATCTTGAGCTTCTTCCCAGAAAAACAAAACAAAACAAAACAAACCAAAAAAGGTTCTAGGCTGTGAAAGACTGAAGTTTTATGTATTACACTGTTCAACTCATCTTGGATTTGAAGAACAGAGACAGAAGGCTGTTGACAGACTTAACAAAGGCTTTATTCATACTCACTCAAAATCTTTGAAACAGCTGGACAAGACATGTCAGGATTGACAAAATAATATTCTCTAAGTACCTACAGCTGTCAGTAATGCTGGCTGAATGGTAGACAGACCCCACAGACTTTTCTTTCAATCCACATGAAGAAATTCATTATACAGGTAGGAGGTATGGAAACAAATGTGTCCTGAAAACAGCAGTTCCTGCATACTGGCCTGTGAATAATTGAGAGGTACTGTGGTAAAAATGCAGCTGGGCTGTAAAATCACATTTTCTTATAATGACTGAATTAAAGGTAAGGTATGAGTGTAGGTAGTCCATGAGAATTTTAACTTTTGCAGTGACCTACTGAACTCCAAAACATTTTGTAACAATTAAAAACCTAGAGATTACCCTGTATGGAGGTAGACAGCAAGCAGCAGAAATGAATGAAATCATCATCTCATACCATGTTAGTGAATCTCTTCTGATCCAATTTGGCAAGAGCTCTGATGTGTTCTACGTTATTTAATGAAAAATGATTCTGAGAGCCTATCAGTGCTGCAGGTAACTAGCCTATTTAAAAAGTAGGCTTGGGGGGTTTTCAGTACCTTACTGGACAACTTCCTGAACCTGACATTGAAGTCAGCCCTGCTTTGAGCACCAATTAGACTGGAGATCTCCAGAGGTTTCTTCCAGCTTACGTTTTTCTACCATTCTGTTTTTCATTGCCATTTAATTTTCTTTTGAGAAAAGTGTTTGCAGAATTCCTAATGGGGAAAAAGGTGAATGTTACTTATTGTCAGGAAATCATGGACATTTCCAGTTTATGTTCTCCTTATGTGATTTATACTAGGAGCCGGATGCTGCATAGGCATGATTCCACAAACCTCCTTGCCAATGGTTTTATCAATCAAATGGAATCAGGAGAAAGCTGAGTGAGTTGACAGTCTGATCTGACTCGTGAGCAGAATTTTGGAGACGATAAACGGGCTCACAGGGACTCGGAGCAAAGCCAGACAAAAATACTTTTATTGAAAGAAAGGAAAAGCCACTTGTTGCACAGGATGTTTCCCATGGCTGAGTGCCTCTCCACAGAGCTCTGCCTGCTTGAGAGGATTTATCCCCTTCTTCTGGCACCCGCTCATACCTACCATCTTCGAGTGAAGAGGGAAAACAAACAAAAAAAGAACCTTCTTCTTCACCCATCTATTCAGAGTAGTCATGTTCGTTTACTTTGGGCAATAATCAAGATTAAAGTAAAAACATTAGGTTTTAGTCTAGTGAGCCCAATGGGGATGTCCTTTACAGATTAAGATTCCAGGTTACAAAAGTAAACCCTAAAACCAAGGAACAGCAAGCTTAAATGCCCCTGATAACTACCTCTTTTTCACTTGTCACTGAGGTGTCAAGTGTGGCAGCTAAGCCATTCCCTCAGTACCTCTCCCCTGTGGTGCTGTCTTCAAGAAGAGCCCGTTTCTGAAAACATGTCCTCTCAACGATATTCAAGGGGTCTCAGAGCAATATGCAGAAGCACCCATTGCTCCTGCTTCTATTCAGTAAAGGAGACTCACTATGCCAAGCCTTTGATGGCTGACTGTCAGAATGCAAATGGTAAAATGGTAAAAAAAAAACTTAAATTCACCAAGCATTAGGACACAGATGAGCTTTCTTACTCTGCGTTCTCACACTGTGTCAATCTTTCTTTGAAGGAATCCCATTGATTTTCAGCCTCTTCTAACAATCTTTCCATACAACAAGACTTACACTATGAGGCTTTCTAGGACATGCCATTCCCACAATAATAGGAAACTACCCAAGTATCAGATATCCAAATTCTTGGATTCAGAAAAACAAAACAAACAAACAAACAAAGTAACAAGGAAGGAAAAACTGCCTTGGTCTACTGAGTTGGGCAAGAGCCTGAGAGCCAGGAATTCCAGTCTCACACATTCCACTGCTCTCGTATTGTGCTTCAAGTCAAGACTTCTCTTCTCTCTTTTCCCTACCTGTAAAGGTGGAAAGACCCAGATTGTTTTTGTAGTTACCACAAAATGTAGCATCTGTATGTAAAGCATGGAGCATGTGGTGTTTCTGTCACCGAGAAGTATTTTTGTTCCTGAGTGGCAGGCAGCAAGCTCTCCTCCGCTGCATAGTGAGTACGCTGATTACCGTGTTTTTGGCAGCAAACTAAAGGCAACACTTTATCTGTCTCAACTACATTATAGTTTTATGCTGAAAGCTCAGGATGCTGGTTCCTAACTTAATCTGTCCTGCAGACAGTGCTATGAAACAAGAAGTAGCTTGGGGACAGCTTCTTGCTTTTCTCTTTCCACCTCAGTTTTGAATTTGCCATTTCCTGTAATCTTATGGACAACATGTTACAATAACCAGTAGGAGTCAGGACCACTGGCATCAGGCCACCAAGATTAATAATAACCAAATAATCCAATCTTAATGAGGTTTAAAAAGGAGCTTGACAGTGGTTCAAAAGCACTTATTAGATGTATGGTTTGTCTGTGATCACGGAAGCATGCAAAGAATGTTATTAATAGGACTGCAGTCAGGTGAATAGGTCTGCAGGTTTTGGATTAGTTTCATGTAGCAACGGGCAGTGGTGTTTTAAGTGAGTGGAAACTTCAGTGACAAACATATTGATAAACTTTCCAAGAGCTTGAGTAAACACGGCAATGGAAAATGGATAAGGATAAATATGTTTATTAACCATTTGTATCTCAGATTCATCCTTCAAGCACATCTGCTCCACTCACCCCAATTTCACAAGCCTCCACAGGTAAACACACACTCTCTTTCCAGAACTGAAGTCTGATATGACATACCTGCCTCCTCACCTGTGAGGCATAAGTGATCACAGAAAAAAATAGCTGCAAAGAACAGAAGGTGCAGATGCCACTGACTCCTGGATAGGTCTGTGTGGGCACAGCAGTGACCCAGGTTAAATGAGCAATAGCCTCCTTGAAATTGCAGAGCTGTATAACTGTATAAGGGTGGCTGTGTCTTGTTAAAGCAAAGGACTCTCACTCCATTTCATGGACTAAGACTGTGTGACTACCATGAAAAGGACAATCCCTGGAATCTCTGGAGCATTTACTCATCCTCCAGCAAGTTCTGTCCTAGCGGTCTCCTGAGTCAGATGGCCTGTCTTCCCATTAAAAAAATATTAGTAGTTTTCATTTTCTTTTTTAAAGATTTTATATGATTTATTTTTTTTTTCTATTCCACATACATTCTATATTCCACATTTATTTCTGTTTATGCCCATTATACTGCACCCATGTAAACTCTTACCTTTCACAACATGCTGTATTGAGGAGTCTCACAGTTCACACAGTGTGAGGAATCATTTTCTACCACTGGTTTTGAAACTGACCCTTGGCAGTTTTGTTTTGCAGCTCATAGTTCTTGAATTGAAAGAAACAGGAAATAATCATTCTCTGGCCACTTTCTGCAGGCTCCAAATCTTTCAGATACCATAGTGTTTGCAATATAGCTCATAGTAAATTCAAAGAATACCACTGGGAAATGAAAATAGGATAACAAGGCAGGAACTGCTTACAAATAACCACTTTTTTTTTTTTTTCTTTCTTTTTTAAAAATTATTATCATTATTTAATTTGCTGTGAACATTTGTACCCCACTGGCTAACAATACCTCCTGTACTTCTCTGACATTTCAAGGTGTAAGATCAATAATTTTGCTATTCTCAGAATGGAGGACATAATGATATCCAGGTTTGAGTTCCTTAGTAAAAGGTTTAGTGTCTAAAGAAAGGTTATCAGTACAAACAACAACAGGAACAAGCAGTCATTTTGTAGAGGACAAAAAAGTGCCCGTGACTTCTTTTTTTATAATAATAAAAAACTACAGACTTTTGTGATACCAAGAATAGTGAATCATATTAAGCAGAGAAAAGGTAACGTGCTACCGCCGAACAAGTCAACTTCATTGGAATTATTCTGGTTTCATACTAATGTCAGTGGGAATATGGCTTTGTAGTTTTAACATGGTCTAAATACCGAGCCAGATCTTGCCATCATTATATGTAAAAGGCAGTAATTTTCATCAATCTCAGTAGATATCTCAGCTTAAAAGCCGAGTCCCAGTCCTGCTCATTTGTTTTCAAGAAATAAATGCCTTTAAATAAGTGTACTTTTCCCTAATAGTAAATTCAGTCTGTTGAGCTTCTGAGCAGCTATTTAAGTCTCGAGACTTAACAGATTAGTAGGGGGATGCTTGTTAAAAGTCAAGACCTTAAGTCTCACATTCAAGATTTTCTACAGAGGCTGTGTTCTTATGATAAAGAGGTATCAGGTCGCCTGCTTCATTAAGCCCTAATATTTACTTATGTGATTTGTTGAGGTAGAATGCAAAATGCAGTGATCTGCCTGCTTCCAAGCTATTTCCCCACACCTTGCCTTGCCTTCCCTCCTCGTGGAACTGTTATAACTCTTTTCGGCATCCCACAACTCATGCCTTTGCTTTAAGAATGGCAGATCATCTCAAAAAAAAAAAAACACATCAGAAACATTCCCGGGGAATATTTTCCTACTGGGAAATGTCAATCTGTCAAAAGAAAAACGTATCATGGAAATATGTCAGGTTTGATAAAATACTGTATTGAAAAATCAGAATAGAACGCATCCATATAAATATTCCCTGGTTAGTCTTTCAGGAGCAGCAGAGTATGTTTTCCAATTTAAAACAGCTTTTTGTTTTACTTTATTTCCCATGAAAGCATGGGAAAGCATGAGAGCAGAAATCATAATTAAATATTTTGATTCCCCCCAAAACAAACAGCATTTGATGTTATTTTAAATTTCATTTCATGGAGAAAGTTGCTTTCCTATTATCCATTTAAAATTTGATTTTTTTCCCACTTGTCAGAATTTCAAGTGAAAAAGATCATTTATTTCCTTCTCCAGTTTTAATTAAGTCACATGTTTACCAAATATTTAATCAGAAATGAAATGGTTAAAGTCCTTCAAGTATTCATAAATTGTGTACAAACTTGTGCTATGCAATTATGGTAAGAATATAGGGACAGAAAGAAGGAAAAGAAAATTGAAGATAGAGCAAATAAATATGACAGCATTCACTTCATGAACTGTGCCTTTGGGTTCACATCCCTCCAAATCCTCTTCCCACTTGGATTGTATCCCTAAACACACCACTGTGTAATTGCCATGGATTTTCACATTTACTTTACATCTCTGTGTCTGGCTGTGCAGTCTGCTGAAGGCAGGAACAGTTTACGCTATGCTGAACTCACTAGACATGACACAACTCCTTACCTGCAACTCAATAGACATAGTTAAGGTCAAAAATAAGACCAAAGTAGTGTGTTTGGGCTCAGGAACTACATCATATCACCATTGCCTAAAAGTTCAGATCTTTTCTTGTACATGCTCCAGGAGTGTTGAGGACTCAGTGTTTACCTGTGACAAGATATTCTTATCTAAGGAAAGGGGCAGAAAAATTAGATTATGTTTCCCCTTAGGAAGAAGAGGTAGAAGTATATTGTCCCCATCATTATAATCTCCCAGAAAAGGAAAGGAGAATGTGGAAAATGCAGAAATGTATATAATTAAATATGGAATATTGGAATATATATGGGGAAAAAAATCATAGAAGAAAAACAAAAAATTAAGGGTTTTTGAATACAAAGACATACCAACTGACCTTGGGAATCTGGCTGACTCCACAAAAATCTTCATGGTCATGAACACAGCAGGTGTGGACTGCTATCAAGGCTCACTCCAGTGCAAAAATCAACATAAATATAGGTTGATTCTAGCTGTGAGGAAAGAAGACATGGCTAATCGCTGTGTAATTTGGCATATTTTACTTCTTCTGAGGCTAGTTTGTCTTACCCCTGGGCTTGCCATTATTGTCTCCTAAAGTAAAGTGTTCTGTCCTTTCTGTGGGAAGCTCTGGATGACAGTCGTGGAAATTCATTTTGTCACAGGCCATACGCCTCTCAAAATGGAGCTATGATGGGTCAATTAGCATGGCAAATTTATCTGTGTGGAACATCCTACTGATACAACCGTATTGTTTCCATGTCCAGAATTAGCTTGGTTGGGACTAGACGGAATATCTCAGTTTTGGCAGCACATTGCAGAACATGGATATTTCCCATGGGACTTATCCATAATCTATCTGTGCTGGAGACAGATGCTGCCAGATATCATTATAATATGTAACTGCTTTCCATATACGATCAAGAGCAACAGCAGTATTGTTCAGATTCTCTGGCATCCTGCCTTCCTATATTCAGAATATATTTAAGGATACAATGTTTTTTAGCTCTGTTGTGCTATTTTGTGGTGGTGAGGGAAAGTGTGGGAGAATTTCAAAATGGAAGAGATCTTCTCCAAGACTGAAGTGTGAAAACAGAGTTGCCTGAACTTCTTCAGGAGATTGTCCCATAGCTAGATACCAATGGTACACAGGAGTTTGTTCCAGGCTTTTCCATGCATTGGTTTGAGAGCCACTGAATTGACAGTGCAATGGAGATAAAAATACTCATGTATCAAGAAAGGTCTCTTTAAAGTTGTTTAAAAATCCTCACTGCAGTCTAACCCAGAGTCTCTAAGCAGCTAAGGCTCTTGGACAGTGACAGACTGTAAGCAATTCAATGCTCCACTAATCCAGCAAGTCCCTCTCATGTGTATCATATTAACAAAATCTTGGGGTAGGGGGTGGATTAGAGGTGGGGGGAAAACAACAGAAGAAAACAAAAAAACTCAACAGCTCACAAAGACTTAAAAATCAGATTATATTTTCTTGGTATAGAACAAGAAAGTAAAAACAAATTTCAGATATTAAAGTTTACCAGCTAGCTGATATCTAAGGGAATATTCAGCTAATCTCCATAACATGCATCCTGTTTGCTGGCACGATACGGCCTTAGGCTGAAGTTCCTTTGTAGGAACAATAGCAATGTCTCCCCATGTACAGCCCATATGCTGTAATTCTGAGTATTTTGCTGATATACAAGGGAACCAATCCTGCAGATCGTTAGTAGAGTCTTCGTCAACAACCTTGAAAAAATGCTACTGATTGGTAACTATGTCCTAATGTCTAAAAAAAAAAAAAAAAAAAAAAAAAAAAAAAAAAAAAAAAAAA
>CM021732.1:4510190-4528636 GCA_011075105.1 Heteronetta atricapilla | reverse complement strand
AAAAAAAAAAAAAAAAAAAAAAAAAAAAAAAAAAAAAACAAGTGTTCCCAACACTTGAAGTAATTTCTTTGCATAGAGAAGAGATCTTATGTAGGCATTACCTACTTTAGCTAATGAGTGCTGCATACAGAAACCAGCATCCACCTCTTACAGAAACTAAACAGTACTCAATAACTGACATTCTAGTTTCCCAAAGTGCCCTGATACTAACTGGGATTAAAAATTTCCTCAGAAAGAGAGCTTGATTTTAGGCTACACACCATCAGAAATGAAGACCAACTGAGGAAGAGATTGATTTATATCTGTTGTGATATTCACCTGATCACCTGCAGGTGTCTGTTCCCTTTATAGCCAGCAGAGACGAACAGGCTGCTTGGGGTTCTTAGAGAGCTAATGGGCTTAAATGGCCTTGACCAGCCTCCTCTGAGGGTACCTATGCACACCCTTTGCTCATGGGATCAGGGGCTCCAGTTAAGCTTAGCCTTCAGCCTTGACCTGAGTAATGTAGGAAAATTTGTCCTAGGCTCAGTCACAGCTCTGTCTGGTCATAGACCCTATTGATCCAAGCTCTGACCTGTAGGCTGGCCTCTCCGCTTGACCTTGGAGCTACCTTGTTACCTGGACTTACGTGACAATCACTGGACTATGTTTGGCTATTACTGTTAGATCTGATCCTGACCCACATGTTGACTTCCTGGCTTAACTTCAGTCCTGCCTCATCACCGGGAACTTGCCTGATGATCTTTTGCCTGAATGTGGATGCTACCTCTGGATCTTTGAGGTTGTAGGACAAGATCTTGGCCTGTGAGCCCCTTGCCCTGCTAGCTGTGTTACCACTCCTGCTTCTTGGCTCTTTGTGCCTTGGGAAGCAGCTAGCCCTTGCTGCTACCTGACAAAGGCATTTTATAGCTCATGCTGTTGCATGACAGCTGTCTACTACAACCTGGAACAGGACCAGCTTTTAAAAAGACTGCCAAACCCCCATTAGAAGGTGAGCAATTTTTCATTACTTGAGATGTGGCTTAATCAGCAGCCATGTGCTGAACAGCTCACAGCACCAAAACCCCAAGGTGAGCAATTCCACCTCAGGCAAAAACTCATCAGAAGGAGGGAGAAAGAATGACAGAAACCTTTATAGGTGAAGGAAACAGAAGTTATCCTGTGCCACTGTGTAATGCTGAGAACAAAGTTGTGAAAAGGAGTAGAGAAAAGTCTTCATATATGATGGAGAATGTTTGCCAAATCAGCCTCAAAAATTATAGTAGCATTTCTCAGATTAAATCACAAAGCATCTAGGGGTTATGGTCAAGAAAGGCTTTTATAATGTCCTTCTGAGTGACAATGCACCTGAGAAGCTTTTAGGACATATTCTTGAAACATAGAGTGAAACAGTTACAGGGTTTACCTGTGTTTGTTGCTTTTTCTCACCCCAGTTGAATTGGTGATCAAATATCTTTGTGAGAGTGCAGGTCAACTGATATGAAGATGGAAGTGAACAGCAAAGAGAGCATGAACCAGCCTTGCTGCTGCAGAAAATGTCTTATGGAACTATGGTTTTTGCTTAGATATATCTATCCCTTCTGAAATATTGGTCATGGGGAAGGTTACTGGATAGCTAGCAGGTAAAGAATCAACTCGAAAAAGTAAAAGATGGTTTTATTGTCTTGTTTTTCTTCCTTCTTCCATTGCAAATCATAAATCTGGGTTTGCACTCACTGATGAAAAGCCTTGGCAAGACTTTTTCTAAAAATAACAACAACAAAAATGGTGTAGACTTAACTATTAATGCTATCCAGTCTTGACTGTAATTACTAAGACATGATGAAAAGTTGTCCAAGAACTACTGGCAGTGAGGTGAGGCAGCACCTCATCTGACCTGCTTCTTGGGCAGTTTCTGATAAGTGCACAAATCAGCAGTGATTTTTAAAATTGGTATTACCAATGCTAAATTTTGGAAATGATAAGGAGTACCCCTTACCCAAAGTGTATTTGGAGGGAGGCAAATATTAAAGATGCTTATTTACAAGACTTTCCCTAAATCTGAAGGGGTTCTCTAGTCTTTAGAATCAGGTTTTCAAGACTCTCTCCACAACCAGCCAGGGCAGAAAAAATGTGTAGGGCTCTGTGGCTTTTCTTAGCTGAAGTAAGTTCATTTCCAATGGCTTCACTGCAGAAGCTGGAGAAGTAAGTGACGTGAACTTGCAGAGTCCTTAGTGAAGGCTGTGAGCTGGCAGCACTGACATGTGGACAGGCATGAAATTAAGGTGCTCTTCCATACTGATGGGCAGCTCACACTTATCAAAGTATTTATGTAACCAAGTGTGAGTCACTGATAGCTTTCTACAGTGTTCCAGCCTGGGAGAATCAGAAAGCTTATTTGACTGGGTGTTTAGAGTTTGTAATGGTAAATATAGCAGTCATGGAAGTTTGAGGAGAACTGGGGAGTGTTTTTTTTTTTTTTTTTTTTTTTTTTTATGTATAATCTAGGATATTAGTGCATTGGCTTGACGTTTCTCATCTATACCAACAATCTTTTCTAGCTTCTTGTATTGTGTCCACTTCACTATCTCTTCATTTCAAACATATATAAATATAATAATTCACGCAACTGTTCAGCTCACTCAGTTAACTAAACACAGATGCATGTGCAAACATGCATACGCATGCCTCCTGCATAAAACTTCAATGCAGACTCGTATGTTTTGTAAGGCAACTCTCCTTTAAAAATAGCAGCATGTGTTTGGGAACACTGCCTGCCTGTCCCTGCCATAGGACACTCATAGAATATTGCATTTCCCTATTGTGTCAGTGTGAGGCTTTTGACCCTGGAAGTGGAGCCAGACTTTAAATTCTTCACTGAAATCCCAGCAGCGGCACGACCCTCATGGTGAGTGCTTTAGTCCCTTATTTTTAGAAAGGCTGCTTTAAAGAATCTCAGTCTGTCCTCCTTTGCCCAGGAGTAACACAAGATAAATTTTGCTAAGTAAAGGAGGCTGCAGATACTAAACAAGTATCTTTAGCTGTACAATGGTCAATCCAGGCATCACAATCAATTCTTTCCTCGCTCGAGTCTAAGATAGTTTTTACCATTGCTGTTGATTTTTATACAGAGAATGTTTCAGTACTCAGACAGTATCACAAAATAAAACCTTTGAAAAGGGACATCATTGAAATTTGAGGTCACTTGGGTAGAAGACTTAGGGAAAAGAGAAGGATTGGATATGCATGATTCCTGTAATCATGTGGTTGCTCAAAAGCAATTTCTTTAACATGTTAGCATAGTCTAAAACAATGGTTGTATGTGATGGCCTCCATGGAGGGCTAAACAAGGCTATTGGCTTGTTGGGTGTTGTATAGGGGGTAAGCAAGCAGCTCTCTGCCACTCCTCTGGTGCCTTTTGTTTTGGGATACTTGTGGTCATGGTTTCAAAACTGTGTTGCATCAGTACAATGGAGTCCAAGCAGGCATCTATATAGATGAGTTAAATGTATCCCCGGGCCCTGGGCAACAACCAGCAGAGAACACCCTATGTTGTATTCAGCTTGGCCTTTGGAACAGGGGGCCCACATCCAAAAAATCTGTCAGGAACAGATGCTGGTCTGTGCTAACTCCTGACCCATCCAGGAAATGCCTGTTGGCTCAAACCTGAGGTGTGACCAGCAGCACCCTCCCTCCTGCGGGACAGATGACTGTACTCTAGCAACAGCTCCTGGCATGCTTGAATTGCTCAGTGTAGGTGAAACTAAAGGGATGAGGATGCAGTTCTGAAGGTCAGACCCCTTATGCTGGCTTCACCAGGAGTCAGGTCAGGTGGTTTTCATCTGTACTTGAGAAAAGGAACCAAACAAGAGATGGGTACTCCGAGAAATGGAAGCAAAGCAAAGAACAGCCAGCATGTTGTGCATGCAGCTCTCCCCCAGATACTGCTAAGGATGCCTTACAACCCAACCACTTTGCAGTTCTTGGGATGGAAACCATGACAGACTTTTAATTTGGATCCTCCTCCACCTTCAATATTTAATGCCAGTTCCAGAAACAGTCCAAGCAAATATCAAGGGAATATTACTTTGTGTCTCCTCATTGTATGAGATTCAGATATCTGTCCCCAGGAACCTTCTGGGCTTTGAACACTATTTTTATGTTGGTAATTAGCTACAGCCAGAAGTGCTTGAATCAGAAAGAAGATGATTTTCTGATGTATTACTCTTTTCAGCATTTCCTACTGGCTAGCTCATTCATTCCAGGTCTGTGAGAGTGTGTAGTCTGAGTTGTGACTGGTACCCAAGTCAGCGTGGGCAGTTTAAATAATCTCAGCATCCCAACACTTGTCCCAACCTTGGATCTATCTCCATTGTCACTACGCCATGCATGGTACCAGTAGACCAATCTTTTTCACTAAATAATCTTCCCAGATGCATGGATTAAAATCTTTCTAGTTTCTTTCATAGTTTCATAATAAACCTTCAATTTGAAATTAAGGCAGATTAAATCTGCATATTTGTTTATATTTGCCAAACCACAAACCTTAATGTCAGTTCAGAAAGCTCAGTTTGAAAGTCTAATCAAGCCTGACACTTTCACAAGACACTTCATACAAGATTCTGGATTATTTAGTTAATTGTCTGTAGTAATGTCTTTGCTGTGTGTGGATGGGAAAAGGAAAGCAAAACAGCTCGCTGACTTGGAGCCAAGACAGTCCCCTGAGGATATTAATGTCACCAGTCCAAAAAGGGATTATATAGTCCAATAAAAATAGAAACAAAGTCAATGCTGTCTTTAAAAAGATAAAAAAGGTCAACCATAACATGATCTGGGCAATTCAGAGAAAGACAGCACAAAGTCAATTGAAACACACTCATCCAGAATTAATAACGCTAAATGAGTTGATATAACCTCCTGTTTCTGTTTGTAATTTACCCTTGCCCAACAGTAATTACTCCTTTATCCTCCCCCCACCCTGAAATTCCTACCAAAACACTCTAGGAAATCGCCCATGCTCTCAAAGCAGGTCATGAGCAGTATATTGCCAGAATGCATCATCTGGCATCAAAGAATCAACTTGTTCAGAAAGATTGCAGTAGGTTTCTATGTCTTCCTTGGAAGAGGATAACTCTTCAGATGAGTTATTCTTGTATTGCAAAGAGCCTTGTTTACAAATCTGAAAGGAGTAATTAGCAGTAAATAGTCTCTTCTGGGTAATGAGCTTTTATGTTTCTAAGAACTAGGCTTAATTGAAGAACAAGCAGTTGTTTTGTCCTCCAAGCCACTGGAGCTTGTTCAGGAAGGAGGAGTTGTGTGTGTAATGTTTTGTGGCAGTTCTTGTGTAAGGTCTCCTGTCAGCTGTGTTTACTTGGCTAGTACCAGTCATGGATTTATTGGTTTGTTGTTTTCAGATTGTTTTGCAATATTCACTAAAAATGAACTGTTCCAGCCCTTCTTACAGCGAGTAACACTGCTATAGACATCAGAGAAAAAAAGAGTTGTTCAAGCACCTCCAAGACAGCATTGAACAAGGAGCAACGAGATATGAGTGGAATGAAAGGACAAATGTGGCCACCACAATGGATGCTGTAGGATCCAGAGGGTAACCAGCAACTACAGGGGGAACCCATGAGCTTAGGGCTGAGCTGTGCTGGCTTAGGGATTTGTAACTGTAATGAAGGGATTTGAAACATTGGTAACTGCATACTGTCAACACCAGACCTGGGATTTTGCCCTGCTGTAGCCATCTTTCACCTGCCCCACATGTGTTTGTGGAGTGTAAATGCTTGCCTATGGAACTCACCTGAGCAGGGCAGCTCCTGCTCTGCTTTCCTTACATTCAGGAAAACAGGAGCACTATGCCATTTACAGAGCTGGCAATTTTGGGCATTACTGCACAGACCAGAATGACTGGTAATCAAACCTGACCGTTATTCAAGTGTTATTACTGCAGTGTATCTTCTGACAAATTTTCCCCCAGGGATTTTCAGGTACCCACAAGGTCCTACAGTAATAATACAAACGGCAGCAGCTAGTTCATATGTAACTGCCTGTGGCAATCTGATTCTGCTTCCTCCCGGAGAGCTCTTGTATGTTGTATGTATGCACTTATGAAACCAGTATGTTGCTTTCTGTGCGTTGAGCCTTTATATTTCTAAGAACTGCAACTGACTGGGAGAAGAGCTGTCATTTCCCTGGTACTGCAAGCCTGTTCAGACACACACATCCCTGCACAATGCTCTTTCCTGGGCAAGGCTACAGCTGGTCTTTTATTTCTGCTGGTTGTTTTGTTACTGCTACTGAGCTAACATGAAAACAGGGTGATCAAATGTAGGCATAAATCTCGAGCAGATAGTGTTTAGAAGACAGCAAATGGATTGGAGAAGAGGGAATTACTATTTCAAAGTGCTCTTGGATGGTACTGATTGATTGAAGGCTCAGTCTTACACTTGGCACCAGCACCCACCTGTGATACACAAGTCTGACTGCAAGACCCTGGCCTAAATCTGGGAGGAGGTAGATTTGAATTGTGATCTCAGGGCTCCTGGAATAAATGGTAAACTAGTGCCCCTTCAGTCAGACCCTTCCTTAATTACAACCCTGCTGAAATTTTATTCCATTTCCATCAAAATTGATAATTTTGAAGGTCATATATATATTGCCAGGAATTTTTTAACCAGACCTTCTTAGGATCCCATTAGCCTTTATCAGAATAATATATTTTATAGACCTTTTCTCGATCTAATTTATTTGCTGGTATTAGTTAACAAATGAGAAGGGTTCTGATTTGATTTGGTCCCATATGTAAGCATTAGCAAAGCTGCAGCACAAACCAGAGTTCTACAAATAGATATGGAAATGCACCAGAAACCTCTTGTTTCCTGCAGTGAAGAGGTAATTTGCATATGCAATCCATCGATCTCTCTGAACTTTCTACTGACAGGTTAATGAAACTTCTGGGACACCATAAAATCAAGGATAAAGATTGAAATGTGTATTCATGACAATGGATTTAGAGATTCTTATGGTGTCTGGGGTAGCACAGGTACAGAGGGGTGTGAGGTGTGGTGCTGGGATATGGGGCACTACCGAAGAACCCAAAAGCATTTACTCTCTCGTAACAAAAATACAAAAGAGACCATGTGAAAAATCAAATCGAAGGGAAGTTACAGTTCCCAGTCATCGAGCTATTGCATGTGCAGTGGCCTTTAGCATGAAAGGATATATCTTGTACTTAAATCTGGGGGCTCTTATGTTTATTGAATTACTGTGTTTCTGGTAATGCTCTGAGGCAGTGTTTCTCATAACTCCATCCTGTAATCCAGTGCTGACGTCTGAAAACAAGGCTTGAAACAAAGCCCCTGTACCAATACAGCCCAACAACCTGTGAACTCATCCAGTAGGTGCAGAGCTGCAGAAGGTCCCTCAGCACCTCACAAGCTCCAACTCATGTTGAGCATGAGTGGCTGTAGGGATCCATAGGCTCTCCAGCTCTGTCAGAGGTGTTTTCCTCTGTTCATCATTTTAAAAATTGGATGTGGGAGACAGCTGGCTCAAATTCCACACCCACCCACAGTGGTAGTGTTTTGCTGCCTCAGTGTCAACAGCTGCCAAGCCTAAACTGTAAAGTGCTTTGGGAATAATGGAAAAATTGAGCCCATTATGCTGAGAAAAGCTTCACTCCCATACAGGAATGATGCATCAGCCAATGGCTACAACTATTTTATATCAGGGCAGATAAAGCTATTGCTATGACTGACTGTAATGTAAGTCAAGTTTTTAAGCAATACAAAATATAAAGTACACTTGTTAAAATGAAGAACATTTAAATGCAAACAGCACAGACGAATGGATATTTATATATATATATATATATGTATATATATAGGTCATTTAAACTACCAATTTGCAAGAAATATTCAGCAAATATTTGCTGCTGGTTTCAAATAAACTTTGTCTTATCCTGATATTCCCACCATGTTTGTTTTGTGCAACAGTCCAGAGAAATAGTTTATTTGTCAGATCACATCTGTGAGTGGTCTGTACTTTCTTTACAAGCTATTTATTACATAGGTTTGAACACAGGGATTGAAAGTTCAGGATGTGTTGGGTAGTTTCTGTGCATTTTGGTTCCTTGCATAGGGAACAGAGGTATTAGAATTGCATTTTTCCAAGGAATAATTATGTTTACAAATTTATATTCACTGGAAATACATTTGATTAGTAGCCTAAAATGTTTCATTCCCTTAAGAACAGCAGATGATTTTATCTTACTCTCTGACACCGGCCTGTACAATTAGCTCTTCCTTTTTCACAGTTACACTACATCCTTCAGTGCCTTCTTGAAGGGATTAGTGAGGTTTTTTTTTGTTGTTTGTTTTGGTCTCTAAAATAACTAGATCTGGACTAAAAAAAATATGCTAAGGATACTAGAGAAGGCCTAGGAACAAGGCTTGCAGAACTGACATAAATATCTGCTTTTTCTAAGATTTGCCTACATCAGGATGGAATAGATAAGAGGGTCCGCCAACTAGATACAAGAAAAGAGCTAAAATATTTGTGGTGTTAAGGTTTAATTGTTGACATTTATTACCAAAGAAACAGTTTCATTCAGTTGACCATGATTGTTTCTTGAGCAGAAGAGTGGAGGAAAAGGCCCCAAATATATTTTTTGGCCACTGTGCAAAATTGTCTCTTTTTATAGCCCTGCCAAGAAGCCAGCAGCGTTAGACCAGACGTGGGGTGTTCCCATAATGGCAGCCAGCAGTGTCCTGGTTTGCTTGGACTGTGTTCATGGAATCTACTTTAGTGAACAGCTGAAGGAAACAGGCTAAATGTGCTCTCCTTCTCCCTATGTCAGATGAAGGGAGCTGTAGTGCATGGCCAATGAGCCCAGGATTTGGTGGCAGAGCATGGACCTGGAGGTGGGAGGGAAAACAATTTGTCACAAGCATCAAAATGACAAGCCTGGGTGCTGGTGTCCTACCTTCATCTTTCCTTATAATAAACCATAATTTTATGTATTTCTAGAAAGTGGCAGGAAGCCTTCAACATCACAAGAACCATCATCAATTCCTGAAAAACTCTACAAGTATCCCCATAAATAATAACGCCTCTCTACTGACAGGCACATCCAAATTCTGACATTTAGCTTCTCCTTCATTCATAAGACTTGTCCTGTGAGTACTGTACAGTGTCATTTTGTTCAGAATGTCATCCACTACCAGCTGAAATGCATTGTACTATATAGCTGTATTTATAACCCAATTTTGGAATGATAATTTGGTGAAGAAAATATTCCGGCTGTCTTCCCAGTCCTCGCAGGGGTATCAACTCTTAGCACAGGCAGTGTATAGTAGACGTGTTATTTCTTTTTCTCTTCTTCCTTCCCAGGCTTAGACACCAGGCACACAACTGAGATGACTTTAAAAGTGACAGTGGGTGGAATTCACCAGGTGAGATACTGGTGACCAAAGTGCCACATTTTTGCTTTTGACTAGATTCACTGTGATAACGGGAAGTAATAAGTGCTTCGTAGGTAGTATTCCTCTTACCCTAAACAGACTTTGGAAATCTGACAGGCGATTTGTGCCCTAAAATTTCCTATTTCCTAAAATTCCCTACATCAAGAAATGAAGCCCCATGTGACATGTTCAGCTATAGATATTCGCAAACTTGATTACGTTAACTGAGCTGTGGTGATGGTACATGCTTACAGCCCATGGGAAATAAGCAGTAATTTATTTTGGGGCACAGCTGTCAATGAAGGGGATCCAGAACAATTTGTATTACCTGCCATTTGCCTTGGGATAAGAATAACTACACAGACATCTCATAACCTGTTAGGCCTGGGTAAACTGATTGAATTTGTATGTCCTCAGGATAATCATAAGAAAGGAAGATGAACAAAGGCGACAAGTTCTGTATTCTCTCCAAGAAGACTCTCATCACTATATAAGCTGTGTGGGAAGGGAAAGGCAACAGTGTCAGCCAGCAAGATAAAAGAACACGTTAGCAGCTGATTTTTCTTGTCCAAAATCAAACCACCTAAAGAACACCTTTAGCCTTTCTCTATAAAAAAATAATAACAACCTTTCCCAATAAATCACAGCTAAGTAGGTATGTTAATGTGTAGTGCACATACAAATAGTCATAGCTACAGCCCTATGGTCTGTAACACTTAAGTGTGAGATTACATGACCTGAGAATGGGGTTCTATCACTGAAATTGGTGTGGCAGAAGGCACATAGCAGGCAGTGAGGAATCTGCTACTGTCTCTGTTTTGTTCTCCAGGTTGTCATGGAAGTCTGTTTGCGAGGTTTATGAGGAGTTTCTCGCAACAAATCCTGATGTGCTGAACACTGCTTTTCCAAAAACATCTTACTGTGTGTAGACTACAAACAAACAAAAGACAATAAACAAGAGGAGAATAGATTTGGAGAACATTGCAATGACTGTAGAGTGTGAAGATGGGCCTATGGTTAAAGAAACTTGTAAAATTTCATGAACATCTGTTGCCTTCAGTCCCTCTTTCTCCTCTTTGTTTGGACCAAAGGGCCTTAGTACACCTCCATTCTGACCTGCTTCAAGCAGGACTATCATGAAAAATAGATTAACTCAGGTGTGGTTTTGTCTAGGTGAGTCTTGGATGGTGAGACAAGGATGGAGATCCAACAACTTCACTGAGCTAACTCTTCTACTACTCCCCTTCCTTGCTAATAAAAACCATCACCCTCAGTGTCCAACCTGAAATTCCCAGGCTGCAAATTGTGGTTGTTATCTTTTGTTATATCTTCAGTCAATGCTGAGAACAGTTTGACTCCTTTATCCTCATGCCTCCCTTTTAGTGTCAGGTCTCTTCTCTTCTCCTCTATTTTATTTATTTTATTCAATTAATTAATTAATTTTATTGGTGCCATACACATCATCTCAAGGTTTTTCTCTACTCCTCCATCAAGGAAATCTGGCAGACTGTGATGCTACTGAGAGGGTTATCCTGTCCAGACAGCAAACTTGTATACAGGGATGAAGTTAGCAAATCTCGTTAGACCCAGTACTCCACCTCTAGTACTGGTGGATAGTGAACTGCTGCGTGTGAAAGGAAGAATAGAGGCATCCTTAATCACCCTTTGAATGCTGGCATCTTAGCTGCAGTGATAGGTTCCCTTCAGGTTTCACTTCTCTCCTAAATGTGAGGCTTGGCAAAGAGAATACAAAAAACAGAATTTCTATATAAATTACAAAGTTAATTAACATGATATTCTGATTCTGGTCAGCCATGTCTATCATTTTTTTCAGCTGGATCTGGCCTTGGTGCTGTGACACAGAGACCCATCTTTACTGCCAGCTCATCTCACGAGGAGGGACTACAGACTTTCAGTGCATCCTTCCCAGGCCTCACAGTCACTGGCTGAGCATGACCCAAAACCTGTGGCACTATTCAGTCTGGCTCTTCTGGTCAGTAAGCTTATGGAATGAAGCCGTGATCCAGATGCTCCTACTCCTTCCTTCTCCACAGTCACTGAGCAGGACCAGACCTTCTGCAAATGCCTTTGAGGTGATTTGTTTTACTCTGCTAGTCACAGCTGCCACCTGACTCGGCATGCAGATTAGAAGCTTGTTTGCCAGATTAAATAGCAGCAATGACATTTGTTTTCCTTGGCTGACCATGACCTAGGTGTTAATCAGTTCTGTGTAATCTTGCCACAGTTCCATATACTGCTGACATTTCCATACAGGTCTTTAATGTGATGGACTTTATACTTGTTGGGGCCTTTCTCCCTCAGGACCCAAGCATCACTTGGGCTGCAAGACAAGCAGAAAAATGTGCAGTTTTTTTTCTGATCATAGAATGATAGAATTATAAAATCAAAGAATCATCTAGGCTGGAAAAGACCTTCAAGATTATCAAATCCAACCATCAACCTGAACTACCAAGTCCCATCACTAAACCATGTCCCACAGTGTCACGTCCACACGTCTCTTAAATACCTCAGGGGCTGGAGACTCCACCACTTCCTTGGGCAGCCCATCCCAATGCTTGACCACCCTCTCTGTGAAGAAATCCTCCCTAATGTCCAATCTAAACCTCCCCTGGTGACAAGGTCTCTCCATAGCCCTCCATGAGGGTTACCTGTTTTTCTCTATCTGCTTTGATAATGAAATACTATGCTGTTCCTTGCCTGTCTTCTTATCCAAGACAAAATTTTCTGAGTGAGTTCTGGTACGGTTCCAAAGACATTTCTGCTTGTTTTGAGAGCTGGTCTCTTGGTGGAAGTTAGAGAGAAAGTAGATTACTTCCTTATCCCATATACAGAATTTCTGAGCAAGCTTTAAAGCAACTTGTAATGCTGGATAAATCTCTTCAGTGAGCATATATTTTTAAATGCTGATGTTCTCCACATGGCTGAGTTTATGGTGCAGGCAGAATGTAACATTACACTCCAAACCAAACAGACTTAATCAAATTATCAACACTCTTATAAAGACAGTTATCACCACAAGCTGCATGACATGTAAACACAGGTGCCTTAATTCTCAGAGTTCCTCGTGCAACCTGCAAAATGACTATAATCTGTTATCACAGATAAAGGAATAGAAGACAGCATTTTCCAATATACCTAAATGATTTTCTAAGTGAATTCACTTAGAAAAGTTTATGTGGTTTATCCAAGATATTAATGGAAAAGATGTTTAAGCTTCTGGCAAAGCCAACAGCTTAACCTAGTTCTTCTGCAGGCACAGAAGTAACTGTTATCTATATGGAAGGCTGCTTGGCAGCATGACACAGCGTTGTACCAGCTGCTAAAGATAGGCCTTAAGATTCTGGTTAAACACTTACCTCTATTTTTTTTCTTTTTTGTTTTTTATTTTTTATTTTTCCAGGCAAATTGCAGAAAAGGTCACCAGCTTTTTAGGAATAAAATAAAAAAAATTAAAATCCTGTTCCAGTTCAAAAAAGGCTTTACAAAAAACTTGAGAAAAACAACAACAAATGAAAAACAAAACAAAACAACAACAAAAAATAAACACACTGTAATTCTAAAATCAGGAACAATTTATGTTGGAAGAGACCTCTGGACACCTCTAAAGCGGCTGCTCAGAGCAGGAATAATTTTGAAGTAATGGCTGGTTACGCATGGCTTTGTCCAGTCAAGCTTTGAGAACTTGCAAGACTCCTTTTCAAATGCATGCCTACCTTACTTCATCTAAAAAAAAAACAAAAAAACAAAAAAACAAAAAAAAAAAAAAGTTTTCTGTCCTTACAATGATTTGACTTGTTGTAGTACATTTTCATGGGTAATTGATGTACCAGTTTTAGGCAGAACAGAGGGTTTAAACCCATATATAAATAATTCCAGTGCATATGAACAAGGATTTCTTCAGCAGTCTGAGAAGTCAATAAATATGACCGCCCACCCACTCCATCTTCTGAACTCAACCCCTGCACGGTCTATACCATGTGTGCCTAGGACAGACATGCACTGCTTATGGTTACATGGTAGTTTTAGCCCAGCAAAAATCCACTTTGTCTCTCCTTTCTGTTTCTGTTACTTTTCTGCCCAGCAGAAAAGTGGGTTATTTTCTGTGTTCCCACTGTGCCTCATCCAGATCAGGACATCAGCCGTGCTCTCCTGCCCTGGGCTTCTGGGTCTGGCAGTCTCTGACAAGTCCTCCATGCCTCTTCTGAAGACAGTTCACCCTGATATATGATGTAGTTGTCACTCAAATATCAATAATTCTTGCAAAGCACCACATCTTCAAAACCACATATATATAGAGAGAGATCTGCATTGGCCTTTGGCTATTTACTAAGTTATCCTTCAGACTTCTGGTGGCCATTTCTCCATTCTGCTTCTTGTGTGGGAGCCTCTCTCTACTATGAGTATTGTAAGCCCTGAACTCCAAAAGCCAAGATAACCAAGAGATGAGATCCCTGTGCGTACAACCATGGGAGTGCCCTCGTGCACTTCACAAAAGGTTCACTCCTGATCAAGAACCGTCTCTGATCCAGACCTCAGACATAATCTGGTGTCCTTACGGCATCTGCAGTACATTGAAGTGCTTGCTTTAAACTGCCTGGAGGATTTCATAGCCTACTAGGTACCTCCCCTTACAAAATGTAAAAAGTTAAACAAACACTGGGGAATTGATGTGTACTTCACTTCCAGCAACTGAAGTCCATATTCAACAGGTCCATCCAAAGTTCAGCTTCTGATTGCATAGGACCAGACAAAACAATATTCATGCTCTCTATTTCCTCTTTTACATATGGCAAAAATGAAAATGGAAGAGAAAGGAATATTCAAGACAACTGGTCTGCAACAAAGAAAGGAGACAGACCCAAACTATTTCTTACCACTATAGAGGATTACATAGGTAGACAATGAATAGCCGACTGCTGAAGGCAAAATGAAAAATAAATGAATATAACAAGACTCTTTAAACTTAGACAAAATAATTTATTTATTTATTTGTTTGTTTGTTTGTTTATTTGCTGTGTGCAACTCTCTGGGCCAGGCTGAATTTCCTGAAGGAGACTGCTCCATCCCTGAGAACAAACATTCCCAGCTAATTCTTGGATGGTTAATTGCAATCAATAGAAATAGCGATAGCACAGGAAGCCTGCAGCTGCAATGCACCTGGGAGGCGACTGGGAAGAGCTGGGAGCAGATGCACAGCAGACTCTTGGAAATGTCAGGTCTTTTTGTTACAACCCAGAAATGCTGACTGAGAATGAGTATGAACAACAGATTCTGCCCCAAAGCATACAGTGAAGTAAGGAAGACTTTGTTTTCAACTTTTTATTTTAATGTCTCATCCCAGATTGCTGTTTTCTCTGTGTAAAAGGCTACTTTTTTATATATATGAAAAAGGAGAATTCGAGAGTCTTTTGGTGCTTATATTATGCTGTCTTTAGAGGAAAATTACAGGAGGACTACCTAAAAAGGCTGGCCAGCTCTGAGCCACACGGTCTTTAGACATCATTTTACATGAATGACAAAGAGAAAATAGCTTAACTTTTAATGCTTTTAGCTTGATCAGTGTTTTTATACATTTTTTGCTTATATTATTAAATAAAAATGTGCAGAAATAAATTTAAATAATTCATTATATATATATTTTTTGTTTCTTTCATTCACATTAAGGTATACTTTCCACAGTATCAGAGGTGCCAGAGTTAGCTGGAAACATGTTAATTAAGGTTCCAGAGACAGTCTTTCTTCAGTGACTTGAGGTTCTGGACCACTAGTTTTATTTCAGTTACCAGTGCTGGAGAATAACAAATTTAAAAACAGTTAAAAATAATTAAATTGCCATTCAGTTTGACAAAACACTGTTGTCTGAGAAACTTGGCATTGTGAAGATGACTTGGACGAGTTGTACAGTAGCAGGAATAAACCTTCTGTAATAGACCACGATCAAATTTTAAATTAAACTTTATGAGATTAAACCCATTTCCACTGGATTAATTTAAATACCAGACCTTTTAAAAAAATATCTTGGTACTGTTATCTCTGTGCTTCTGCAATTGTAAATAACTTTTGTGGAAAGTCATGGCAGGTGTGAGAGCTAATATAAACTAGACTTCTAGATTCCACCCTCTTCTTGCAAGTAAGATTGTGTACCTCAATTATATTTCTACTGGCCTTGTACTTGCACCATGTGCACTGTACTTTCCAACATGAAATTGTCTCTGTCTGCATGTCTTGGGATCAGTTTTTGTCTCAAATAAGAGGACACCTACTATATTTTTCAGTCTCCTGATGGAATTGCTTCTTTGTCCATGCTCCTCTCCAGATTTATTCTATTAAAATGAAGCCTAATGTGTTTGAAGATAATCTGATTCCATCTGCTGATCACATCCACCTAGCTGCAGTCCCCGCTGTTCTACTTTGCAGGATTTATGTCCTTCTCTGCTTCTTATCGCTTAATTTCTTTTTAAGACAAGGACACCTGCCTGGAACAAGGAGGCAATATGCCATTAGATTCCCAAAATGGCCTTTGCTGATAAATTAAGTTACTCAGTAATTACCCTAGCTGAAATTTCCACAAAGAAAGCCACATGAACAGTTGAGAGATTTTGTTTTCTTTCTTTTTATTTCTTTCTCTCTCTCTTTCTCTTTCTCTCTTTCTTCCTTCCCTCCTTCCTCCCTTTTCCCTCCTATACTGATACAAAGCCACAGAAAATTTCTCAACAAATCTGATTTTCCAACCCAGAAAGTATTAGGTTTTCAACACTGTGCTCAGATGTGGGAAGCGGAATTCACCAGCGCAAACCACTTTCAGCATGCAGACTTCCGACAATGACCTTTCCGTGCAACGTGTGCTCCCTATGTCTCAGCAAAGGTGAGGAAGGACAACTACCCTGATCACAAATAGCATTTTCTTCTAAGACCCATAGGTGAGGAATGATGATTGGAGTCAGCTGTTGGCTTTGGCATGTTTTCCTCGGAGCCATTCACACTACATCACCTGAGCCCTGCAGCCAGCAACAGCCTGCTTGGCTCCAGCTTCTGCATTCAGCTTGGGGCTGGAGCTGGTGTGGGCTGATGAACAAGCTGAGATTCAGTCCTGGTAGCACTGAACTTAGGGACAGGAAAACACTTTGGGGAATGGTAGAGGAAGCCAAGCACTTGCTCTAAGCGAGAAAAACGAAGTGTTCTGTTTATTTTTCTTCGAGGTTGTTGTACCTAAATCTCTACCCAACATTATTTATTTTATTTATTTATTTATTTATTTTAATTCTCTGGTAGACTGTCCCCTCTGCTGCAGAAGGAAGGCCAGCAGGAAGGTCTCTTAGACTATGCAGCTTCGCTCTCCATGAGTGCCATACAGTCTCTCAAAGAAGAATTTTTGCCATGTCTTATCCCCTGACACAGTGCACTTCTCCAGTTTTCCCCACCTTGTTATAACCAGCCAGTCAGACACCTTTGATGCACAACTGAGCATTTCAGAGAACATCTCCATTTAATCCCCAAAGTCAGGGCAACCTTACAATGTAATGCCCTGGTTTGATGAGGGGCTAAAGATGCCTCTGACAGATACTCCAGGAATGACCGAGAGGCACAAAGTGTTCTTTGGAGCTGAGTGATAAACAGAGGAGGGGCAAGACAAAAGAGTCAGCCTGAGGATTACGGTGTCTGTGTAACGTAAATACTGCTGGCTGGAATACTTTCTCTCTAAGCAAAGAGCTTTGAGGACATAAGACTTTTCTGCCTCTGTATGAGAACAGGAGGTCACTGAACATTGTAAACTTGCAAACTAATCTGCAGTTTAATGCTGTTGGGAAGTGTGATGTTGCTCACTTGAAAACCCAGGTATTTTCATCTAGCATGCAAGGTGAGATCATTGCTTGCTCTATGGTGATTAGTGGGGAAATAAAACACCTTTGTCAGTAAGGAGCTATTTGCTGGAGATGTATAAACATTCTCACAGACTTTTGCAGACCAATGTAAAAGCATCCCAACAAATATTTATCAGCTATCTTCTGACTCTGGAGTTTTGTGTCGCCTTTGAATCACTGAAACTGTCACCTGGACAAAACTACAAAGCCAGAATCTTTTTGCTCTCCATTTTACTGCCTAAAGAGACCATTTACAAAATGCACTTAACACTCATCTTCAGTGACACAAGAATGGACCTTTAAAATCTCAGATCTTTGCTTGTGACTGAGAAACGTGTTAAGACCCTTTAAAAGAGTAGTAGTAAAGTAGAAAGAAAAAAACAGCAATTCTTGCTTTTTGCTGTTGCATCCTCACTGGGCGGCACAGTTTTCATGGTTGTTTTCTTCTAGTAAGTTTAGAGTCCAAGAAACATGGTCCATTTTTAACTACCCTCTGTATTCCACAAAGGATCACCAACACACACAACATTCACCTCTTCCGCTCTCATGAGTAATCCCAGCCTAGAACTCACCAATTCCAGAAGTCTGCTTGGGTATTACCTGGCCCAAGCCCTTAAATACTTATTTCTAGTCTTTAAACAAAATCCTCTTAAACCTTTAAACCAACAACAGATCTTTCCATAGCATTAAAAATTAAACCTGAAGAATAAAAAGTGCATTATAGGGAAGATTTTCTTTCTGGAGGTATTCTTTACTTCATTGCTATTCCTTCTGCAGGAGGCTGGAGGGCTGTGATGAGGGACTGGAGCCCCTCTCAAGAGCACGGCATGACTTTTTAGAAAGAGCCGGTGTGTACTTACAGTTCTGGTACAAGACAGGCAAAGCGCATAGCAAAGTAGGCATGCAAAGGGTAAGGAAACGTTCCTACTGAATAAGAATTGTTCTTCAGCTCCTGCATTTAGGAGTGGAATGTCTGAACCTTAAGTTTCTAAAAGACTTATCCTCCTGCACTGCTATTTCACATGGCCCTGTGTCCCTCTCCTCATTCCTAGTGTTTTCATGTTTTTCCTCAGGCAGAAGCAGATATTTATAAAGGGATAAGAAAGAGGGAAGGGAA